>CM029605.1:29407955-29675459 GCA_017311375.1 Mytilus coruscus | reverse complement strand
GGGCAATTTGTATGGTCACGGCACCAAAATGTGAACGGACTGATCTAACATCCAAGTAAAAAGGTATCCCGAAAACGTTACTTTTACTTGGATGTTAGATCAGTCCGTTCACATTAGAAACGGAAATAGATAATATCATACTACCATTTGGTATTTAAAAAATACCATGAACGTAGTAAATTTTTCAAGAATGGTGATTTCTAGTCATCTACACTGTACACGAACGTATAGATTGAAAACTTTCAAAACTGAAAGTTGTCGAATTGTTTATTGATTATATAATTGAACATGTTGAAAATTAGTGAGTTTAAAAGTTTTTTAGTAAAATTAATCAATCGATGATAATTGGTTCAATATATAAAGACTTTGTTGATTTTGAAACTTCAATAAATCGGCTTAAATTCAATTGCTGTCAGAATGAACTTGTATTCAATAGCAATGAAACATTTGCCACTGGACATTAAACAAAACAAAAATATCGACCATGTACGAATAGTTATGGGAATGTACATCAACGATTTGATTTGTAAATGCATATTCATAAAACAACAAACCCTTTTTTTTGGTAAATTGTTATTTTCATTCGTGTTCCTTGCTGTCCCTCAGAACACAACTAATCGGTTGTCTTTTCTTTCCGCTTTACGAATAATCGATTATCGGTCGAAATGTTGATCGATTGAATAGCACAAGCAAACATTCTTTGTGAAAATAAGTTAACTCTAGCAACCCACACAACTTCTCTGACACTGACACAGGAATGAAATGAGATTTAGAACGCAAGAACGCCTCATGAGTACAAAATTTTAACAAAAACAAGACCTTACATGTAACAGTCAATTATGGATCTTTTTATTAAAACAAATGCTTCGTGAAGGTTGGGAAACATGAACCCTTCCTTTTCCACCTATATTACCAGATTATTATGTTTCCATGCTACGCTTTATAATTAGGTCAAAGCTAAAACACTTAGATTTGCGTACGAGGAAAATTTTGTATCAGTTTTTGACAAACAGATTGTTTCTGGGTCAGAGCTGTTTGGGTCCATTTATGTAGAAGAAATGTAGAAATCACTTCAAATACTGTCCTTGATATTGCTTTATATATGTTTTTAGAACTGCCCTGTTAACTTAATTTATTTTTCATTCTTTTTTTTTTTCCAAAAATTTCTACAAACCGTCATCCTCCATATTATCGTTTAGTTAATATAAATGTTTTCTGACTTCGATCGAAACTGACTTAATTTCTTACTAGTGCTCTCCAAATAATTTCAGATTTTGCTAGGGTAGATATTTAGTCAAATAACCATTTTATTCGTAAACGTTTTTACATACTATTTTGTGTTCTACAAGGATCACCAGTCCTTCACCTTTCATCTGATACCTTAATTACTAAAATATATGCTACATAGTTTAAGTTTTACCCTTATGCGTAGGAACTATTTTGATTTAAATATGTACTACTTTCCAGTATATTCTTTTTGACCGGACCCAATTAGGTGCTGTTACATCTTACAAAGTCTATCCAATTTATTTTTGCAAAGAATTCCGCTTAAGCCGGTGCTAGGGGCCGTCTTAAACTTGCAGTGAGGTGAGAGTTTTTTGCTCCGTTTTCAAGGCCTCACTGTGACTTTGAGATGAAGAACAGCAATAAAAACGCTGTTCCTTTGCAATTTGTGTGTTTATTTTTTGCTGTGCATGTACTGATTTTGTGTCACGGATGGCTACCCCATATCCTTTGTTTTTCTATTATAAATGAAAATATGGGAATTTTTAGTGGCGGTTTAACGTCAAACATAAAATATTACACTAACAGCCCAACAAATCCTTTAAAAAAGGCCGTCAGATGTCACGGAGCAATCTCGGACTATAAAATACCCTGCTTGATATAGACGGACACGCTGAGTCGGATTTTAAGGTCTGTTCACATTGCATTTCCGAATCTGTTGCAACCAGTCTTAGCTCATACTTATAAATGTTGCTTGATTGGCGGAAAAGCAGCAAATACCAATTGTAAAGAATTTTCTTTTTCTTTTTCGTATTGATTTTCATTTCCTCATGTAGTTATCTTTGTTGCAGAATTTTGTTATCTTTTGACGCAGATTTAATATTTAGCACGTGGGTGTATCTATACACCGATAAGAAAATGTGTGGCATGTCACAAAAACTGATGAATAGCCTTTTTCTTTGACATCAAAGCAAAAATATTACAACTTACATAAGATTGTCCGGTTTGAAATTTTTTGATTTATTTGCATTGTGTATTTCCAAATACAATTTTCTTAAATTTGCCTTCCAAAAGAGTTAATCTTTGCTGCATATAATTTAATTTTCCTAATAGAGGTTTGTCCGCTTGGATCGGAAGTTGTTCATTGCATAGCACCATACGGATTTCAACAAAGCTCCATAACCCTCTGATCTTCTTGTTTGTTAGATGTCTATAAAATTATGAGATGTTTAATTTAGTTACCCCGTTTAATTGACCCCTACGCGACGCGTTACAGCTAGGGGACACAGAAACACCGGGCGTCCGTCCGTCTGTCCGTCCATATATCCATCCGTCCGTGCATACTTTTTTACCGTTTTCTTCACTGTCTTAAAGAGTTCAAGGCATGAACTTTAAATAAATCTCTCTTTTCGAGTTAAAACATTGGTGATTAAAGATAAAGCAAACTGACATTCTTTTAAAAAAAAATTGACATTAATGTTTCATTTTAGCTGTCAAAAAGTCTATTAATGTAGAAAAGGGTGCTTCATGTGTTCACGTTAAGCACTATTAGCATTTAACAAGAAACATTTGTCCATCCTGTACAATGAAGCCAGCATCACACACACACACTATCATGTAAGCAGTAAAGCCTCATTAGAGCCTAAACTTTCTTACTTCTCTGCTTTGGAAGTTAAGTATATACATGTAAGTACTTCAACAAAACAAAATTTGGCAAAATGTTCAATATAGTTAAGAAATTGATACTCCTTTTTAGTTACGTAAAACATGAGGCCCGCGCCTCTTTCAATCTATGTTTTGTTTGGGTGAATTTATCCTTTTGTTTTCACTAATACAACCTATCTTGATAACTTGCATTTCCTGTTCTTACATGTAATCAGTCAATGGACAAGGCTTTCTTTTCTAAAAGCAGTTTTAGTATTAAATTAACACGTCATCATGCTTCCAAATATAAAAGAGATATAACTTTTGTTTAATTATTCAGTGTCGGACTATTGGGGTGTCGGACTAATGGGGCGTCAAACTATTGAGGTCATGGACTAATTGGGCGTCGGACTATTGGGGTGTCGGACCAATGGGGTGTTGGTCTAATAGGGTGTCGGAATATCGGGGCTGCTATACAACTTGTCTCCAAGGTCTTGTCCCCGTGGTAAATGTATATGTTGATTTGATGCTGATCACAGCTCATTATGACGGCGAATAGGAAATTTGACATTATGTCAAGTCAGAAAATGGACAAACGGGACTTAACCTTACACTGACCAAGTCTGGAACCCGGTTGCAATATTCAATCTTTATGCAAATAGAAGGGAAAGGTAATAAAGCAAGAACGTGTGAAACAATGGTAAATTTGATTTTGGAACTGTCGTTCAGTCAGGGGACCCTCCTTGGTCAAATAATGAAGTTACACTTATCATTCTTAGAGACTTACAAATATTTACCAACAATAACAATGAAAGTAAGTGTTATGTTCGTCAGATATTTATTTCTTATCGTTTGTTATAAGCAAACAACGAAAGCAAACGTAAACGTGATTGGTCATTGAGTAGCATGAAAAAGTCGTTTGAACAAACTTACAGCCTACCCCTTACAGTTACACTAGTACTGACCGCTGCCTACTAAACTTATGATATTCTTGGTGATAAAAACAGTGTAACAGCGCTAGTACCGACCCAGGGATAGAAAGAGAAAATAATTGACATTTTTTATAGTTCAATTGTTGATTTATGGTTGCTTTACATCCAGTGGCAAATATAACATGCCTCGGAACATTTGAAGGTCCCCACTTTGTAATGATTACCTGAACTACACAAAAAACCCGTAAATTATCGTTTCATCTCGGCTTCTAGTAAATGTTCTACTACTAATCTTTCGGTGCTTTTAACGAGTTCCTTAACTACTATCAAAGAACTTATCATTAATTTTTGTAATAAAACATATGCAAACAGTGGAATTAATCATTTTTGGAGTGTAAAAAACTCTTTGGATGTTTTAAATAAATTACGTACTTTAGATGGTCCTTTTGATTCGGTTGACAGTTTTGACTTTTCCACTCTTTATGCTACACTTCCACACAATCTTATCAAACAAAAGTTTTCCTACCTAACTAAGTGGTCGTTTGATGAATCTGGTTGCAAATTTATTTGCTGTAACTCATATAAATCCCTTTTCTCTAACGAGAAAGGTAAATATACTAGATATACTTACTGGAGGTGTGATGAGATGATCCAAGCACTAAATTTTCTCCTTGACAACATGTATGTACGTTTCGGCAATAAAGTTTATCGACAGATTGTAGATATTCATAAGGGCACCAATTGTGCCCCTTTAATAGCAGACTTGTTATTTTACTGTTATGAATCAGAGTTTATGGCCAAACTCAGTAAAGAACCTCTAAATTTAACAACACTTTCCGTTATCTTGATGATATTTTTTCATTAAATAATCAAGAATTCTCTAAATATACTGCTGAAATTTACCCAAAGGAACTTACTTTAAATAAATCTAATATCAACAGCAATAACTGTTCTTTCCTAGATTTAGATATTTCAGTATTACACCAGAAACTCTACACAAAAATTTACGACAAAAGGGATGATTTTTCTTTCCCTATTGTTAATTTTCACTTTTTTGGACGGGGATGTTCCTTACGGTGTTTATATATCCCAGCTCGTTCGCTGGATTTTAATGAGCGTAATCTATGTATTACTAGTAAATTATTAAGTTAGGGATTTCGTTACCACAAATTACTTAAAACCTTTACTAAATTCTTTCACAGATACAAAATTTTGGTCTGTTAGTTTGGCTGTACCTGTAGAAAACTTATTTCAAACGGAATAGCACATCCTAAATTTTACGGTGATGTTGTAAACCGAACCCGGAAATATAGATTCGATCCGGGTAAACTTATCAATCCTGAAATAAACTTATTCTAAAAGGTTACCTATACAACACTGTAATTAAATCTTTGAATATTGTTTTTATTGGCATGAATATTGATTTTGTTATTAGTAAATTAAAACCATACTAAATATTACACATATGTACTTTCACGGTGCTACATGTACAATCTGTCGATTCTTATAGTTTGGCATTGCACAAGGTCATGTTTTTCTCTGACTGTTAATGACGTCTTTACACTAAATCAATTGGATGTTGGATGTGTACTGATTGATATTTTAGTCTTAGATACATGATTTTTTTCATTAGTTGTAATTGGCTTTGAACTAGGTATCAGTAACTGCGAGTACTCTTTGGGATGTAGAAGTATCCGTCCAAGTCCACTCTGTGTTTTTGTTAGATGTATTTCTATTTGTATCCATCTGATGAGTTAAGCCTTTTTCAGCTGATTTTTTTTATAGTTTGTTCTTATGTTGTACTGCTACACCACTGTCCCAGGTTAGGGGGAGGGTTGAGCGCTCACAAACATTTTTATCCCCGCCACCCTCTTTATGTGCCTGTCCCAAGTCAGGAGCCTGTAGTTCAGTGGTTGTCGATTGTTCATGTCTTTCATATTTGTTTTTCGTAAATTGATTTGTTATAAATTAGGCCGTTAGTTTTCTCAATTGAATTGTTTCATATTTTTCATGTCGGGGCCTTTTTGCCATGTGATTAGGGACTTTCCGATTGAATTTTCCGCAGAGTTCAGTATTTTTGTGATTTTACTTTTTACAGCCGACCATACGGTATGGGTTTTCTCATTGTTGAAGGCCGTAAGGTTGCCTATAATTGCTTACATCAACTTCATTTGAACTTTGGTGGATATTTGTTTCATTGGCAATCATACCACATCTCCTTATTGTTATATATGTTCATGACTTGTACAAATTAACAATAAATACAATAGATATGCCTTTATAAGGGCCGTCTGCGATAAAGCTTGGGGAAATTTTAACTGCCACCGGAAAATGAGGGTATATTTGATATGGACATACATATTCCCTTGCAACATGCCACCTAACGACTCCTCAAAGAGTTAATTGTTGCAAGAGTTCTTAACGTGCAACGAGCGACAATTGTCGCAGGATTTAACGTCCCCATTCTGACGGGACGTGGCTGCGTACGTGTATATCCCGCACAGACAAACTGACGCCCTATTTTAGCAAGGGTTTGGTTGACGGTTGGGAGAAGACCTAAATTACCATATTTCTCTTCCTAAATCACCATTGGGAGGCAGTCTACACGAGTTATGTGCCATATTCATATATTATTTTCAAAGCTTCTTTTTTATGACAAACAGTTTGATGTATCACAAGGTTGATTAAATTATGAATTGTTTCAGTATAGCACTTGTCTGCATTGCATTGCATATAACCCATACTATTGCATAAACCAAAACTTGATGGATGAGTATAAAATAGCCAGTCGTCGCTCCGGCCTGGTTTAATTTTATCGTTTTAGTCTTGGGTTTATCCATAAACAAAAACATTTACGGTCGAAAAAGTACTCTTAGATAGTTCGTTGTTTTTTTTTTTTTATATATAATGTAAATAGTTTGACGTCAAAGAACAACGGATTTGTCCCAACCCAATTACAATATATAACTTTTTCAACTGTTTATTCAAAATACACTCCGACGCAGATTTCCTGCGTAACAGGAGCGACAATTACATATATATTTACACATAACACAGAAGCGAAATTAATACAAATATCAAACGGTAAGAATATTTTTTTACAAAGATAAATGTATAGTTAAATATATTGGCCAAATAGCAAAAAGTCCGTGCAATCTGTAAAGTTTGAATAACCACGTGATCACATGAACAGTCAAATGATAATGGATAGTAACAAAAAGTGTAATATATGTATATGTGATGATTTAGAGAGAAAGCAGCAGTTTCTCTACTTTTTGGATGAAAATAGAAAGGTTAGTTAATACATTTAAGTTGCAATATTTCAACATTCCATAAAGATTGTTGATATTTAGGTTGATACTATTATGAATATATACATTTCTTAATTCAATAACATCAGCGTTGTTACATAGGACTATGTAATGACACTCATCCCCAAGACCAGTCTTACAAAGCTTACATTTTCTTTCAATTTCTGGAAATCGATTCCATCTCCCCGTTTTGATCAATAATTTAATGTTACAAGTGCGAAGTTTATTGAAAGTCTAATTAGATATAGAGTTCCATACAGAAGTCAGTCTTGAAATTTGAATAAAATTTTCCCCTTGATGATTATTAAATACCCGAAAACCATTTTTGTATGAACTGGCCATGGAGTCTTTGTTTAACGTAAATTTTCAGTTCAAAATAACGTTTCCTAGTACATAAGCTGGTAGAGTCCATTCCACATTTTACAGCATGCCTTACATTCCTTTGAGCATTTCCAGATTATGAAGGCAATACAACAAGGTTCTTTAGATCGGCAAAGTTCACCATAGACCATGAAATTTACCTTACCCCCAGAATTTTCTTGCAGAACTGTAAATGTATATTCTCAACATTCATTATATTTGCAAATCCCAAAATTTCGGAGGAATAAGTCAATATTGGTGCTACCAGCGAAACAAATAGTTTTATTTGTAAATCTACAGGAATACTTATATTATTAATTCTCTGGTACAAACTGTATACAGCGTTTTGAGCTTGATCCGCTAATTTGTTTCCTTGTTTTACAAAAATTACCGCTGTAATTAAATAACAAACCAAGATAATTATGTATATGTATCTTGAATCTCAATTTCATCATTACATAGTTTAAATTTAATTTTTTATTACAGTTACGTTTAGCAAAATTTACATTTTTTGTCTTTGAGACATTGACCTGAAGTTTCCAAGTATTACACTATTGTTCAAATATATTTAAAGTATTTTGTAAATCTTCAGCAGTATCCGCAAAGATAACTGTATCATCTGCATATAGTAAAATGAACATTTTCAAATAAATACCTATGTTATGTATACATTCTGAATCTAAATATTCTAAACCATGACCTAAATTTTGACTCCAAAAGTCTTCTAAATCGTTCAAATACAAAGCAAAAAGAAATGGAGATAATTTTTCTCCTTGTCTAACACCCGTTTCACATGGAAAATGCAGTTTTCAAACTATTAAGTTTAACATAAGACTCAATATCCGTGTGTACATTATTATTCTGTATCAATGTAAACATTTTCCCTCTGATGTTGTTTTTTACAAGTTTTTGGAAAAGCCCGGCCCTCCAAACGGTATGCATAGAACAATGTCTTTCCGGCAGATACATGTAATGTAATAACAGAATGTAAAACAAACATGTTATCTTGGACAGAGTATCCTTGCGGAATCCACATTGTGAGTTCAAAATAATCCCAATTTCATCAGACAATTTCTTTCTGTTTAAAATTGATGTTAACACTTTGCCTAAGCTTAAGGTCAAAATTTCCTACAATAAATAAAAATGCATTAGTTTACAAATTTGAGCAAATTGATTGAAAAGTTCAAGGCGAGACTAATAAAATCATGAGAACAACAGCAAGTTTATCATAGAAACTTCGAGGTATAAAAGAACAAAAGGCTATTTAAATCAAACTTAACAACAAGTACAATTATTTAGCCATTAGGAGTCGGAATTCGACAGGACTGTGATTTGTCAAGTCAAAATCCCACACTTGTTCATGCCAAACAGTCTAAAAATTAAGAACATAGAAGCATAAGTCTTTTTACTCAACTCAAATCTACTACAACTTCTCCAAAATACCCCAAGAAATTGATTTCTTTAAGAAGTTGTTGTTGTTGGTGGTATTTGATCACAGTTCAACATTGCACTACAATTTATTGCAATAATATTATTTATAAAGTATTGAAATATATATCAAATATAAACTCGCTCACAATGGATAATAAAAAGAAATATAAAAAATAACAAAGTATGTATTCCTGACGTATGACAGATCCGTTGACTGTCGTTTGTTTTCTGATGATGTATCTCTGCACTGGATCCTGAAATAGATAAATAGTAATTATAGACAATACGTGCAGTATTTATTTAAAATTTGAACAATCAGAGTGACTGGGACTTCTTTAAAACGGAGTTTTACTGTGCGTATTGCTATGTATTTGTTTATTCCACATTGGCAAGAGGTATAGGGGAGGGTTGAGCCTCGGGCTCTTCTGCTCTTTGGTCGGGTTGTTGTCTCTTTCACACAATCCCCGTTTCCTTTCTAAATATTATATCAATAAGGCAGCGACACTTAAGACACAACGCAGAAGATATTGTTGAATTTAAAGTAGATATATGATATAAAGACAGTAACAAAAAAGTCAATTAAAAGTGGTTCGTGAAATAGGACGAATTCATCATCATGTGACTTGCTTAACATGACAAGTCTTTTAAATATTCTCACATCTTTAATCTTGAACTGTTAAAATAACGTAAAAAGACACGGAGGAACCAGTTGCAGCTTACTTTCTTCTCAAACATGTATGCAGTTAATATAACTAGTGTTTGCCAAACAAATATTAGAAATGTAAATCATAAAGAAGTGTCAATGTTGCTTTTTAATTTAAACCTGGTTTTATAGCTAGCTTAACCTCTCTTTTGAATGACAGTCGCATACAATAGTAGCTTACTGCTTATACTGTTGTTTGATCAACAGTTCCTGAAAATTAGGAAAGTTTTGCATGTGATTGTTGGCAACTAATCTCTTCTGTATAAACTTGAAAAATAGCAAAACTATATTCCGACATAACAACAGTCGAAATCAATTTTCAATCATTTTAAAATGTAAAGGAAGACATTTCAAGAATAGAAATAAAGTATCCTATGGTTCTCTTCATACCTGCCGTTAAAATTCCTGATAGCTTCTGTTGAAGAGTGTTTTGTGTCCGTACTATTTTATCAATTTGTTTTTGGATCACGATATCTTTTGTGTCAAGTTTCCTTATCTTCATCGTGTTATTTCTATTATTAGTCTCTATCAGTGTCTGTATATCTCTCTGTATTTTGACCTGATTTTCATACATTTTTGTTAAGTCATTAACATCCACTTTAAGTTTTCCAATAGTTTGATTGAACATAACTGTATAATTCTTTAACACTATAAATAGAAATAAAACATAACTGTATAATTCTTTAACACTATGAAGAGAAATAAAACATAACTGTATAATTCTTTAACACTATAAATAGAAATAAAACATAACTGTATAATTCTTTAACACTATAAATAGAAATAAAACAGTAATAACGTAATGTTCAATGTATCAAGTTTAATTTCATTTTCTACTTTTTACCCTTATGTTTGTTGTAAACTGCACAAGCGGAATGTATTGTTTTACAAATTTTTTTAATTGATGAATTTACTTAAAATGCACCTTCATTGTTATTTGATACCTTTAGAGTGATCGATTATTACAAAAAGGAACTATTGGATCATTTGTCATAAAGACAGTATAAAGACGACATGCCTTTTCATCGCCTGGCCAAAGTCAGGAACCTTTGGCCTTTGTTGGTCTTGTATGTTATTTTAATTTTGTTTCATCTTTATGTTTCGGAGTTTCTCTAATCTAGTAGACATTTTTAGTTAGGGGGCAGCTGATGCCTGCTTCCCGGTTTGAGATTTTTTTTTTTCGCTGTGTTGAAGCCCCATCGATGGCCTTGATCTGTTATTGTTGGTCGATTTGTTGTCTCTTTGACAAATGTTCCGTTTCTATTCTCAAGTTTATATAATGTCGTCTACAGATGGCAACATACAGTCACACGTGACTGGTCTAATATACACCTGTTTTTACTATGTACTCAGTTCCGGCCTGTCGGACATAAACGTTTCTAGCACAATTATCGAACTCAAACTCAAAAATCAACCAATCAAATTGCATAACCCCTACTAACACCACAACCCTTTTTTTTTAATTTTTACCGCCCATCAACAAAGTACAAAACTTACTGATGCTCATGTTGTTGATGTGTTCACTATGTTTTTCATGTCCAACAAATAACCTTTCTACTTCCTCTTCAGAGTTTTTTATTTGAAATTTGTTGTGCAAGGAATTGTTCCTCAATACTGTAAAATGGTAAAACGAAAGTAAAAGTATAAGCGTTTTCAATGCCATTATTTATTATCTGTGAAGCTGATACGGAATATTTATCAACAAGGTCTTGAGGAAGATATTGTCTCATTGGCACTCATACCACATCTTCCTATATCTACTTGCTGATAAATATTCCGTATCAGCTTCACAGATAATACATGATGGCCTTTTAACTACATATTCTATGAACTGACGTTGTGTTATTGTGGTATGGCTTTTTTTTTTTTTTTTTAGTATTCTTGTCTTTAATTTCACTTTTGCTTATTTGCTTTGTCTAGAGAGTGCCCACATGCCATTTTGTTGACATAGTTGTTCGTTTATATAGTGTTGAAGTTTATAACACAATGTATACTGCCGTACCCCAATTTATGTTTTACATTTTTACCTTTTATGTCAGTTTGTTTTGCTCACACATTAATTGTTGTCAATATAATGGAATTGTATGCGACTGCCATATAACTGAGAGGTTCAGCTATCTATAAAACCAGGTTTAATTCAGCATTTTCTACATAAGGAAATGCCTGTACCAAGTCAGGAATATGACAGTTGTTTTCCATTCGTTTGATGTGTTTTAGCTTTTAATTTTGCCATTCGATATGGGACTTTTCGTTTTGAATTTTCTTTGGAGTTCGGTATTTTTGTTGTTTAACTTTTTAAGTATTGCTTGCTTACAAAAATTTTCTAAAGGTTAATATTATATTATATTACATGTATATTTATTCATTTAATAAACATACCTGCATGCTCTAGATCTACACTCAAATAGTGAAATTGTAGCATAAGGTATATGACCAAGCCTATGGATACTAGACATGAACTTGTTAATATGGTGAAGAAAACAATAACTAACTTCCATCTTATTTTTCTACTACAACAACAGGAGTTTTTCTGTTTGGTTTTTGGTGAGACCCAATCAGATGTGTTGCCTATATCATTGTCATGTTCCTCAATTGAATCCACTTCTGAAATGTTTAGTTTTAAATTATTTGTTATGTTATTCACCGAGTTTAATTTTAGACATGCCGTTTATAATTATGTATACCTATATATGGAGCTCTTCACTAGGAAGACTCTTGGAGTATTTCAGGTTGGCCTATTTCCATGACCATCCTTATATACATTTAGATGGAAGTATATCATGACACATTAATTGTAAATGACTGAACTTATATTTTAGATTTATTTCATTATAATCCATATTTTCTTTTTAGTTCAGTTAAAAAGATCGAAATTGTGTACATTTTCGACCATTTTTATCACATGAATTATTGTTTGAATGCTACCTTCTGACTTAGTACTTAAAAAATGTAACAATTAAAAAATAAATTCAGAAATGTTATACTAATTTTCCAAGAACCAAGAATAGTTATGATTTATGATAAATGACAAAAAAAAATAGTTTTGTTAAAATATAAGATAATTGTTCTTGGACCAGACGATGAATTCACAATTTTCTGTAATTATTACTAATCAATCATGCAATTAGAAGATAATATGACGGAGTGCTAAATAAAGGCACCAGTAGTATACCGCTGTTCAATAGTCATAAATCGATTGAGCGAAAACAAATCTGGGTCACAAACCAAAACCGAGGGAACACGTCAACTATAACAGGAAAACAATGGAACGTCAGAAACACTGAACTGCTACAAAACAAACACACATAGAAACGGACTATTTGATAACAACTGCTATATTCCAGACTTGGTACAGGACATGTTAAGAAAAAATTGTGGCTTAAACCTGGTTTTATAGCTAGGTAAACCTCTTACTTGTATGACAGTCGCATAAAATAGAAATGAGCATAAAATAGGTTGAACTAACATAAAATGTGTGCACTGTTCGTGAACGAAAAACAAAGAAATAGAAACAACAATCATTGTACTCAGTAAAATAGGGGGACACAGTTCTATTTTTACATCATACAACCGACATTTATCTTTTTTTCAAAACCTAACGCACACGATTATGTAATGAAGTAACTATGACTTTATTTTTTTAGCTCACCTTGTCCGAAGGGGACTTCGTTTAAGGAGGCTCGAGGGTACAACAATTTCAGCAAAATTTTAAACATTTTTTTTCATTACAATTTCTATTTATTACACTTTTAGTTGTTACTTTATGATATGGTACAAAAATCAACCAAAAAAATCTATTCGTTTTGGCCCCAGATGACTTTTAAAATGTTTATATCATTTAAAAAGCTCAAAATTGTCTACCTTTGGAGCAAAAATGCCATTTTTTGCATGAAAATTGAAATATCTTTTTCAACTCATCGGTGACCTATATTATTTTTTTTTCTAATAATCTGTACTTAAACTAAACAATTGTAAACTTTAAGTGATTTCTGAAATTTAGTTCTTTTTTTTATTTCGATATTACCTCTATTTCTCCTATTATTTCAATTTAATTTAATTTAATCCACCATTTTCTACATAAGAAAATGCCTGTATCAAGTCAGGAATATGACAGTCGTTGTCCATTCGTTTGATGTGTTTTATCTTTTGATTTTGTCATTTGATTAGGGACTTTCCGTTTTGAATTTTCGTCGGAGTTCAGTATTTTTGTGAATTTACTTTTTTCAAAAAAAGTACCTTAACAAAAATGCATGCTTCTTTCGAAAGCAGATTGTGAGCTTAAATGAACGGTGACCCCATTTGTTTTATTTTATTTTTCTATTAAGTATATGATAAAGTTTATTTATAGAAAAAAACAGCGAAATCCTATATTTAAAAAAATCGATTTATACCCTCGAGCCCCCTTAACATAGGATTCTATGGGAAACAAATGTCTTCTTTGAGAGAACCACTGAATGGATTATACCCAAACATGGCCCTTATGTTCCTTATGAGGTACTGACCAAGTGTTGTTACTTTGAAGCCGATCTATCATCAAAGATAGCCACCAGCAGGGGCTTCATTTAACAAAGGACCCTATGGGAAAAACAAACAAATGTCTTCTTTTAGAGAACCACTGAATGGAATTAAACAAAACATGACATGAATGATTCTTATGTGGTGCTGACCAAGTGATGCTACTTTGAAGCCAACATCCAAGATAGCCGCCAGCAGGGGACTTAGTTTAACATAGGACCTTTTTTGAGTATCTGTTATGATTTTTATCTATTTTTACATGATTTCTAAAACCAAAGTAGAGACAGGTGAGCGACACAGACTCTTGAGAGCCTCTAGTTTTAACAAAATTCAATATTTCATATTTAAAATTCCTGACAAAAAAGGTTTTTAAAAGTTACATGTTTAGTACTAACTTAGCATTCAAACCGTAATGCATGTGACATAATAAAAATGGCAACCCTTGTACACAATTTCGTTCTTTTGTACTGAAACCAACAGGATATTATGGATTATCATGACATCAATCTTAAATATAAGTTAACCAAATTTTATGTTCTTGAATTGACCGGATTTTTGTTTTAAATTTTTATTACAAAATTTTGTAAAATAAATCTTGTCCTATACATGCTATATAACCACTACCATGCATATTCGAATCCGTCAGTTTTCAAACAAAATGTTTAGTGTCGGTTGTACGGTGTGATTTAAATTTCTTGTGTTTATGATAAAGATTTAACTCCTAAAATGTATGTGTAAATCAAATACTATACCCATCTCTGGCCTTCTGCAATTTGATGATATGTCTTTCCGATTAATTTTGCAGTCTGTACTAAAAGTATACTTCAATTCAGAAAGAGGCTTTCCAAATATAAGATATTGAAGAAACATGAAACTAACATAAATTTCCTTCCTTACATTGTTGTTATTAAATAGAACACCATAGATTGAGCATGATATTGTTTATATAAATAGGGAAGTATTACAATTAATTTCAAATTATGAATTTCTTTAATGATAATAGTTAAATCACTCATCAATTCTTTACTTATTTGAATCAATTAAGTTTAAACAGCTTAATGTCTGATTTTGCATTGACTTAAACACACAATATTGATACATGAGCATTATAATTAGTTATCAAAGATACCAGGCTTATAATTTGATACGCCAGACGCGCGTTTCGTCTACATAAGACTCATCAGTGACGCTCAGATGAAAATAGTTAGAAAGCCAAACCAGTACAAAGTTGAAGAGCATTTATAACCATAAATAATATTTATACAAATATGTCACAGTAGATAATTCGTAACTTGGGTGAAAGTTACATTATGTTTTACACTTGAAATCAATAATCATGATCACTGTGTATTCTTTGTTCAATTTAATATACCAAGTTGAATACACCAACGAGCTATAGGGCGTAACCCCGATTACATTAATTTCATTTAAATACAAGATGATATTATAATTAATGCGAATTGATAGCTTTCATTAAATAAGTTTTATTCAGCAATTTATTCTTATATTATGGTAAAGCAAAATTAAGGGATAGAGGCGTAAAAAAGAGAGGCGAAATATACCAAATGAATATTCAAACTCATAGGTCGAAAATAAACTGACAACGCCATGGCTAAAAAAGAAAAAAAAACAGACAAACAATATTACTCAAACACAACATAGAAAAACTAAAGACTATACGGTGGAATAAGTAATCTACCATTCATATTCTGTTTAATATTTTACTTTGTGTGGGTTTATTTTTGTCTTTACGTTTTTTACGTTTTTTAACTTGCAATTGTTCTCTTTGATATTATGTTATTTTTCGCATAATATAAATAATTTGCATGACGTCAGAGATAAACAGATTAGTCTCTAAAACCCAATTACTATATAAACCATTGTTACAGTGTTCGCTGTTATCAACCTATCTGAAGCACGAGTCTACTAAATATTTTTGCGGACCAGCAAAACTTTGATTTGAAGTTGTTCCTGGCTATTGAAATGAAATTAAATTTCATACAATAAATAAAAATGCATTAGTGTACTCATTTGAACAAATTGATTGAAAAATCCATGCAAGACAAATAGAAACATGAAAACAGCAAGTGTAACCTTCGGTACTATGAGGGACCCGAACAAAAGGCAATTTAAATCAAACTTTCCAACAAGTACAATTATTTGGCAATTAGGAGTCGGAACACAACAGAACTGTGATACGTAAAGTCAACACCCACAATTGGTCATGCAAAACAGTCTTAAAAATTAAGAAACATTGAAGCATACGTCTTTTTGTAGAATTTATGTCTTCCTTTGTGTTATATTTTTTTTAAATTCTATAAGCACTCAATTAAAATTTAAAGTCATGATGGGAATAGATATAATGTTTCACTTTCTCCACTTCTAAGAAATTGATTTGTTTAAGAAGTTGTTGGTGATAATTGATCACAGCTTAACATTTCACTTTTTATTGCAGTAATTTTATTAATGAAGATGAAAAAAATATATATCAAACTATTCGCTCACATGCAAAGAATAATAAAAAGAAATATAGAAAATAACAATGTGTATTCCTGACGTGGAACAGATCCATTGACTGTGGTTTGTTTTCTGTTTACTTATCTCTTCATTGGATCCTGAAATAGATAAATAATTTATAAAATAGGACTTTTTGTGCAGTTTAATTTCACAGTTGAGAAACAATGTGTTTTTCATTTATTAATAGGACAATGTTTTATAAATGCAATTTATTTATTTGATTTATGCATAGATGTACATGTATTTACAATGTGTACTCTGAAATAGCAAAATATCATTGTATTTCGTTCTTTTGAATGGGGTTGTTAGTTTTCTTCGACTTTTGACTGGTACCCTTTGGTATCTTCTGTCTTTTTTTACTTTAACCAGAAAAACGATACGAAAGTCGAGGACAACAAGTGTGAAAATTTACAGATATCCTGGAATAAATGTTCTTCTCGTATGATTTTTGAGGGCATGATTGTAAACCACTAACAGGGGGGATTGTGGTTGACCTTCATATGATGAAGACCTGGTCTTTCGGTCAGCTTCATTGAGGTCTGAAGCTGGCATGTCAGTAACCGCTATTTGCCCTTTGTTAATTTATGTTGATCATTGTCATTTTGCTTATTTTCTTCTGATACCTATTTTAACATCGGACTGGGACTTCCTTAAATCTCAGTTTTATTGTGCGTGTTGCTGTGTATTTGTTAATTCCACATTGACAAGATGTATATTGTGAGGGTTGAGCCTCTGGCTCTTCAGCTCTTTGGTCGGATTGTTGTCTATTTTACGGCACAATCCCCGTTTCCTATCTCAATTCTATATCAATAAGACATCGGCACGTAAGACACAACGCAGTAGACAATGTTGAATGTAAAGTAGATATATGATATAAAGACAGTAAAAAAAAACTACACGGAGGAACCAGTTGCAACCTATTTTTTTCTCATACATTTATACAGTATAGATCACAAGTTCCTGAATATTATGAAAGTTTTATATGTGATCGTTGGCAACTTATCTCTACTGTATAAACTTGAAAATAGAAAAAATATATTCCGACATAACAACAGTCGAAATCAGTTTAAAATGTAAAGGAAGAAATTTTAAGAATAGAAATAAAGTATCCGAAGAATATCTTCATACCTGCCATTAAAATGTCTGACAGCTTCTGTTGAAACGAGTTTTGTGTCCGTACTATTTCATCAATTTGTTTTTGGAACACGATATCTTTTGTGTCAAGTTTCCCGATCTTCACCCTGGTATTTCTATTATTAGTCTCTATCAGTGTTTGTATATCTCTCTGTATTTTGACCTGATTTTCATACATTTTTGTTAAGTCATTGACATCCACTTTAAGGTTTCCAATAGTTTGATTGAACATAACTGTATAATTCTTTAACACTATAAATAGAAGAAAATCAATTTGGACGTAAGCTTCACGATATCAAGTGTTATTTAATGTTTTACTTTGTACGCGTATGTTTGTTGCAAACTGCACAAGCGGAAAATGTTTTACATTTTTTTTGAAATTTTAATGAAAAAACTTAATAATCACTGTCATTGTAAGACGTACTTTTAGAATGATTTACAATAATATAAATCAAATGCTTATTCGTTCCACAAAGATTACCAAAGATCTGCTACTTGCACCAAATTCGTTTAAAGATTGAAAAAAAATCTAATCAAGTAAACAAAATCAAATAAAGCAAAAAATACAAAAATGTAAAATAAGAATGCAAGATCAAGTATAACCCATGTTCCTGACTAAGGTCTGATATAACGGTTGTTTGATTTTACTTTTAATCTTTTTAAGATATCGTCTATCTCGCTCTGTGTAATACCAAAAGTTAAAGACGAAATACAGACATTTGTTTCAGGAAGGCACTTTACCTTAATGTTTTAAAGACCCGCCCCAAATTAGCAACACATTGCAATGAATTTAAGTAGTTGGTTTGCTGTCTCGTTAATGTAAATAAAGTCAGTACATTTATCATACAGTATCAAACAATTCTAGAAGTAACCGACTAAGAAGCAACGTCCTAAAATAGGCCAGAAGGGCAGAGTATAGTCCGAGCATATGCGACCCCTCCCCCCTCCCAAAAAAAAATGGAACAAAACAATACAAAACAGACACGATGATGAAATGATGGATGTTTAACGAGAAAATGTTAATGTAATGTGAATAGTAATTAACCCTACCCGGACACATACATTATCCTGAATCCGAACCGACCTCTCTTTGCTCTGTACTCTTTAATGCCGCGTGCTTAGAAGCAGCAATTACCCATTTTTGAAGACTTTGGTTCGTTGCACCTGGGTTCGTACTTGCGACCTCCAGCACACGAGGCGGTTAAACCAGACACGAAGATTAACGTGAATCAGCATATCAAATTGAATGCTACATCTTTAAAAAAAACGATGGTTGTTTAACGTCTAGCTTAAATATCTCTTCTATATGTTTAAACCTAAAACTTTTTAATGATGTATGCATTTGAATCCTTCTGTGTATTACAAGACTGACAAGCTGAATCGGATTTGTATTTGACTATCTCATGAGATAGCCGTTCGGAAGAACACAAGTTAACGATCGGATCACACTTTTTGGACCTTTGGTCTCTTTTATACACAAATGAACACACTTTGCAAAGAACAAATAAAACAAATACCACGTTGCAAAGTCTCTGGTTTGGTCTAAATAACTACCAGAATCTTTCACTATTTACAAAAAAGATATTTGGGTGCAAAGAGTTTGACCAAATTATATCAAGAAATTTACGCTTAAATAAAATGTGTAAAACAAACCCTTCAAATTTAACAAAAGAAAAGTTTACGCTAGTTTTAATAAAGTTGCATATGCAATTACCATGACATCACACGTCCATATCACTATCTTCAACCCCGACCCCTCAGCCATCACCAATAAAAAAAATTTAAAAGAGTGACGTCACATTAAAAACGTGTAAAACTTACTGATGCTCATGTTGTTGATGTGTTCACTATGTTTTTCATGTCCAACAAATAACCTTTCTACTTCCTCTTCAGATTTTTTTATTTGAAATTTGTTGTGCAAGGAATTGTTCTTCAATACTGAAAAATGGTAAAAAGAATGTAAAAGTAAAGCGTTTTCAATATAAAAAAAATATGGTTGATAAGAAAAGTACTTGCTTTTCTACAGATTTGCTTTCTGGTTTCTTCAATATCCTTACACTTCAAAACTTATTAAATTTGTAATAGTTTCTCATAAAGTTCATCGGAAGATACCAAAACCTTATTGATAAAAATTCCATATCAACTTCACAAATAATACATGATGGACTTGAAGTATAGATTCTAGGTACTGACGATGTTTTTCATTTTGATTACGTATTATATTGTTCTTTTTATTTGTCTTTGTATATTTTTAACCTTTAATGTTTAGTCAAATTTTGGTAGTATCCTTTTTGGCGTGGCTCGGTACTTATACATCCCGCCATTGTGTTAATGTGCTATGGTCATTTTTTGTATTCTTATCTGTTATTTTTGCTTATCAGTTTTTTCTATAGAGCGTTTCGATGCCATTTTGTTTTTCTTTGCTGACATAGTTGTTTGTTTTTATAATGATCAGTATTATAATGGTGACGGCTGTACCCCAATGTTTGACATTTTTACCTATTATGTCTGTTTGTTTTGCTCACACATTGTTGTCAATATAATGAAATTCATGCGACTGTGTTCAGAAGTTTAGTTAGCTATAAAACCAGGTTTAATCCACCATTTTCTACATAAGGAAATGCCTGTACCAAGTCAGGAATATGACAGTTATTTTCCATTCGTCTGATGTGTCTGAGCATTCGAGTTTGCCATTTGTTAAGGGACTTTCCGTTTTGTGTGTTCCTTGGAGTTCGGTATTTTTGTAACATGTTTTTTACTTTTTAAGTATTGGTTGCTAACAAATTTTTTTTTAAATAACTCATATTATATTATATTACATGTATAATAATCTTTAAATGAACAAACCTGCATGCTCTAAACTTAAATCTTGAAATTGAAGCATAAGGTATATCACCAAGCCTATGGATACTAGAAATGAACTTGCTAATATGGCGAGGAAAACGATAACTAACTTCCATCTTATTTTTCTAATACAAGAACATGAGTTTTGTTGTTCGGTTTTGGTGAGACCCAATCAGATGTTTTGCCTATATCATCGTCATGTTCCTCTTCTACATCCAGTCCACAATTATGTTCGTTGTCAAAGATATATGTTTGACTTTCTCCGTGCTGGTTCTCTTGTTTGGAAGCTTCTGAAATGTTGAGTATTAAATTATTTGTTATGTTATTCACTTAGGGGTTTAATATTAGACATGCCCATTATAATCATGTACGCCTATATATAGAGCTCTTCACTGGGAAGACTATTGGAGTATTTCATGTTTCCTTATTTCCATGACAACACTTATGATACTTTAAAATGGAAGTATATCATGGAAAATAATAGCAAATAACTTAACTTATATTTTAGATTTATGTCATGATAATTGCATATTATCTTTTTGGTTTCAGTTGAAAAGAACGATTTGTCTACGTTAATTGCCAATTTTATCACATAAATTACGATTTGAATTATAGCTACTTAAAAATGTAACGATTGAAAAAAAAAAATAACTCATGTTGATGTTCCAAGAATCAAGGATGGTTATGATTATGATAAATAATAAAAATAAATATTTTGTTAAAATACAAAAACATACATGTGTTCTTGGAACAGACGATGCAAGAATTCACGTTTTTCATGAAAAACTTACTTATCAATGTATTATATAACTTAATATACATTAGATATAATATGACAGAATGTTAAAATAGAAATGAGCAAAAATGGGCTGAACTAAAATGAAATATGTTCAATTTCTGTACACGAAGAATAAAGAAATAGAAACAAAATTCACTGAACTAAGGACACTTTTGGGATACATTTCTGTTTTTACACCATACAGCCGACATGTATCATTTTTTTCAAAACTTAACGCACCCGATCATGCAAACGTGAAGAGCAAGTTATGTTGTAAGAATGAATCCATTTTATCTAAATAAAATTTAAATATTCGTGAATTGGCCGGATTTTTGTTTTAAATATTTATAACAAATGTAAAAAAAATAGGGCTTCAACGTTATATTTTTTTTTCTTTGCATCTTATTTTTCAGCAACCAGTTGTAAGATGCAAGTTAAGAAATATTCGATCAATGAGCGTTTTAATTCATTTAACAAAATTCATTGTTATTTCCTGTCTGTTGTTGATTTGTTGCAAAAGTAGACTTAGTATACATTATATTGCGAACAATCATAGGTGTATAATTTTTCAATAACTTTAAAATGTCAATCCCATACCATAGCTGCATTAATTTCAGTCTTAAAAATGTTTCTTCTTTAAGTTTTTTTTTTTTTTTTTTTGCCAGAAATGTCATATTCTAAAGTCATTGGGGATTTTAAAAGGAAAATAAAATACAAATTCGGTTTAATAATGACAAATATCAGTATAAAATTTGGGTAAAAAACATTAGTTGTGCTTTAATTATGTCGATGTATTACAGTTATGTTTAGTACACTGAAACAATTAACAGCATTTTTTATTGACGATAGGGAGAAAATTAAAAAAAAAGAAGTTTAATTTTCTATCTGGTCCTTTTTAATCACAACGGTGTATGATCGAATCCATAAGATTTTCAAACAAAATGTCCAATGTCGGTTGTGCAGTGTGATTTAAATTTCTTGTATTTATACTGAAGATTTAACACCTGAAATGTATGTGTAAATTATATACTATACCCATCTCTGACCATCCACCATATGGTGATATATATCTTCCCGACTTATTTTGCAGTCTGTACTATAATTTATACTTAATTTCAGAACTGGGCTATCCAAAACATAACCACTTTCTGTAATGATCAATTAAGATATTAGAGAAACATGAAAATAATATAATTTAGCCTTCCTTACAATTTTGCTTTTCAATAGAACCATGCTAGATGGAGCATGATATTATTTATATATAGAGAGAGAATTAAACTTCTTAATGAATTTGTTATATGATCATAGTTGCTTTCAATAAGTATCTAGATGGAACCATCGCTATTTTATCACGAACAGCCACTCATAGAATCACTTAGTTCTGCAATGCAAAAAATCTGTACTTAAACAACATTTACAAAACTTAATTAATGTCAGCTTTTGCATCAATTGACTAAAACACATAATATTGTTACATGATTATACAAATAGTCATATAAATAGTCACAGAAGATAATTTGTAACTTATTGGTTGCATTTCTGTAAATATTGACAATGCAATTTCCCATAGGAACTCCTTTTACGGCTAAAACTGTACCACTTTTACTATGAAGTTTTGAAAAAAATCATATCCTAGAATGGAAAGTTCATATGCACTACAATTTTTTTCAAAGGTCAAAATATAGGGCTGTGCGGCATATTTTCAACGTTTATATGCCCCGAACTTCTTAGAGTTTAAACTAACACTAAATATATTAACTATCCCTACCTTGACTGTAGGATTACCACAGATAAACAATATAAACAATATGCATATGTATATTTACTGGTAACATTCCCAAGTTATGTCTCTATGAGATGAAACATAGAAATCATAACTGGGAACCAGTATATAAACAAAATTAATTATCTATGAATATTCTATATCTCCCCAAAAGAGGCGTTGTTTGAGAAACAGCTGTATTTACAAAAGTGCAACCTATTGTGTAGTGAATTATCCAATTAGATATTTTAAGTTGAATGCACTGATGAGAGCGTTAGCCCGACTGAATTTATCTCATTGTAATACAAAATGATTTTATGATTAATGCAAAATTATAGCTTTAAATAATGTAATGTTTTATTCAGGAATTTACACTTATTTTGTTAAACCAAAATTAATGAGAAGAAGAACGCCTTGCCCCCTTTTTGATCTAACAAATATTTAGTTTGTTTCCTTAAAATCGTCAATTGTTGTTTTACACCGTAAGACAGTTACGAACTCCCAACCACTTTTTCAGACCCGGGACCCCGCCCACTGTGTATATTATACGTGTTAACCTATATTGCGGACAGTTAACTTACACACAACATCCACATGATCCATGACAGTTCTTTGTGTACATGAGTTATTTGTGTATGTTTGTTGATGATAGATAATATGGTAGACTTTACAGGACATAAATGTATTTATTAACTATCAATAGCACATGGGTTTGTTGTTATATTGGGAACATGTATTCATGTTTACAATAATATTTAAATTATTGTAGCATAACAATAAGTCACCTTTACAAGGTTAAGAGTTTAAAGTTTCTTTATATGATAGCACGGACTGGTCATTTGCGGTAAAAGTTTACATTAAAAATACATTTTCTTAGTTTGACCATCCAAGGCTCAGTCTTAGGGCAGTAAAGGTTACCCACCCCCGTGAAAACTTTTTGTATTAATTTCTAGTTATTGTAAACGCAGTTCGTTCTTTCTGCAGATCTTGAAAGAACATTATGTAAATATTGTTCTGCGATATGAACGAATTCTATTTCATTATTTTTCTATGTAAATATGTTTGTAAGACAGGTATGCGTATGCTGCAGCGGTCTTAGTGTGCTTGCAAAGTAATTGAGGGCATTTGAATTTGTTAAAAAAATAAAACTTTGCTGCACTCGTCTAGGCGAGCTGTTTCCCTTAGATATGTGTTTTATTTTCTGTTCATAAATACTTTATTTGCGTTTGAGGCCACGAATAAGAAAACAATTGAATGGATGTTCTTTGATCGCCCATTGGCAATTATGAAATGCATATTCGTGACGTAAACAAATTTAAAATGAAACAAGGCATTTGTTGTGCAAAGTGGGTAAACCGGGTTTATTGCTGAAAATTTTAATTGCAACAGGAAAAGAGGGTATGTGAAAAATTCTGCTTTGCACCAAGTGAATAAATGGAGTGCACATAGAATCGTTGCAAGAGTCCCTGAACTAATTTATAGTGTGCAACTCCTTGTTCATTGGTCATTTAAAAGTAAAACGAGTCTTGCAATTAAGAAACTCAAAAGAAATTAAAAGAGGTTTGTCAATGTAACAAGTAAGCATTATTTATTGCTTATATTTGTGATTGAGTAACACTCCTGTTGTTTTTGATTTTACACTAATAAGCAAGTAGAACTGTGTGGGTTTTTTTTTTTTCTCACAAATAGTACATCCGCTCTAAATCATTCGGTAAACATAAAGTTGAAGAACAATGGATATAAAAATTCATTATAGGATTTATATGTTATGTAGGGGCGTACGTGTTATGTAATAGCATTAATGTTATGTAGCTGAAGTAAGTGCTACCTAGTGGCTATAAAAGAGAGGCGAAAGATACCAAAAGGGACATTAAAACTCATAAGTCGAAAATAAACTGACAACGTCATGGCTTAAAAAGAAAAAGACAAACAGACAAACAATAGTACACAAAACACAATATAGAAAACTAAAGACTGAGCAACACGAACCCCACCAAAAACTGGGGGTGATCTCAGGTGCTCCGGAAGGGTAAGCAGATCCTGCTCCTTATGTGGCACCCGTCGTGTTGCTCATGTTAGTTCACACCCGGTAATAAGTCTAATTCGGTAGGTCACATTCGGGAAAAAGGGACGGGATTGTAGTTACGACATTAGGAACATATCCGCTATCATCTGTGAAACCGATAATGTAATGTAGAGGGCGTAAGTGGTACGTAGTGGTTATAATGTCATGTAGGGAGATTGAGTGTTAAGTAATGGCTATACTGTCATGTAGGGGTCATTGTTACGTAGTTGCTATGATGTTATGTAGGTGGAGTAAGTGTTACGTAATGGCTGTAATGTCATGTGGAGAAGTAAATGTTTCGTAGTGGCTGTTATATTATGCAGGTGGAGTAAGAGTTATATAATGGCTGTAATGTTATGTAGGTAGTGTAATTGTTTCGTAGTGGCTGTAATGTTATGTAGGAGAGAAAGTTTTACGTAGTGGCTATAATGTCATGTAGGTGTAGTAAGTGTTACGTGGTGGCTATAATATCATGTAGGGGAGTAAGTGTTACGTAGTGGCTAAAATGTCAAGTAAGGCAAGTAAGTGTTACGTAGGGGCTATAATGTCATGTAGGTGGAATAAGTGTTGCATAGTGGCTATAATGTCATGTAGGTGTAGTAAGTGTAACGTGGTGGATATAATGTCATGTAGGAAGAGTATGTGTTACGTAGTGGCTATAATGTCAAGTAAGGCGAGTACGTGTTACGTAGTGGCTATAATGTCATGTAAGTGGAATAAGTGTTACATAGTGGCTATAATGTCATGTAGGTGTAGTGAGTGTTACGTAGTGGCTATAATGTTTTGTGGGTTGAGTAAATGTTACGTAATGGCTATAATGTTATGTAGGTGGAGTAAGTGTTACGTAGTGGCTAAAATGTCATGTAGGTGTAGTAAGTGTAACGTGGTGGATATAATGTCATGTAGGGGAGTAAGTATTACGTAGTGGCTATAATGTCAAGTAAGGCGAGTAAGTGTTACGTAGAAGCTATAATGTCATTTAGGTGCAGTAAGTGCTACGTAGTGGCTATAATTATATGTAGGGGAGTAAGTGTTACGTAGTTGCTATAATGTTATGTTGGGAGTTAGTGTTACGTAATTTTATTATGTTATCTAGGTGGAGGCAGTATTTCGTAATGGTTTTAACATCATGCGAGGAGTCGGTGTTACGTAGAAGCTATAACGTCATTTAGTGGAAATCAGTATTACGTAGTAGCTATAACATCATGTAGGGGGAGTCAATGTAACGTAGTGGCTATAATGACATGTAGGGGTTGTTAGTGTTACGAGGTGGCTATAATTTCATGTAGGGGGAATCAATGTTACGTAGTGCTTATAATGTCATTTAGGGGAGTCAGTATTACGTAGTGGTTATAATGTCATGTGAGGGGGTCTGTGTTACATAATTGATATAATGGCATGTCATTTTTTGTTGAAATGTTTACACATCAGGCATCGGATTTCACGCTTCTTCTCTTTAATTGGATATATAAGTCAGTGGGAAAGCAACAAAAATTAACCAAAACACATCTAGAAGTCAATACTAAGTCTTCAACAACTTCTACACTATTTAAAGCGCTTAGTGTTTCCGAGTCTATAAAACGTGTGAATAATCAGAGCAGGAAATACAAAAACTCTGCTATCGCTCGTGGTAAAATATTTAGCATAAAGGGCCAACCCGTGGTAAAATCAGTATAAATTCAAGCCCCCATGAATTATTTCTTAAAGACTTTATTGGGTTATACAAATTTTGATTCAAGAGGCTATACTGCTGTTATAAATCATAATACGGACACACACAGAAAAGGCTAAATTGGTATAATTCGTTAATCTCCAGGAAGAATCAGATTAGAAAAAAGAAAGTAACTTTTTGTATCTGGCGAAAAAGATTTAGATAAGACACAAGAGCTTTTCAAAAAGTTATGGCTGTACAATAATTGATTTCTGTATTACGCTATTCATTGGGAATAGTAGACTTTCAAGTAATGACTGCTTAGTCGAAGAAAACGAAGACCTACTTACTAAAACGTAGATAATTATCATTGTCTTTATCCTTTTTCACACATTTAATCAGTTAATTAAAGGCAGTTGTTCAAATCAAAATTTCCTCAAGAACTACTATTGAAGAAAATACAGATAAATTACAATTGGTAAATATTCGATGAGATGAATATTTACAAGCAGTTGAAACGGGGAAACACAATAGAAACGAAAGTCGATATATTTTAACCGTATACTAGATGAAACTCTGAAATAGATTAGAAGAATATGAAGGGTAGCCGGATAAAATTTTAAATGAAATTTCGAGAAAAACGCTAAGCATGAAAATAGGCAGATAATTGTCTACAAATTCACAAAAAATATATAAATTATAATAAAACGCGTTATCCTAAATTTTTGAATTTATTTATAACAACCATTACTAGGAAATCTTGTCTAGAAAATGATAGGGGGAAGGTTTCAGTGAAGACAATGGAATTGTGAAAATATATATTGCCTTGACGTCAATCGACGTTATTTAGCTCTCCTCCCTGTATGTTATTTTCATTCTTTGGCATCCATCGTCCGTAAACTTCCACAATTCTAGCTTCTTCTCTTTAATTGAAGTCAGTGGAAAACCAACAACAATTAACCAAAACACATCTAGAAGTCAATATTAAGTCTTCAACAACTTCTACACTATTTAAAGCGCTTAGTGTTTCCGAGTCTATAAAACTTGTGAATAAACTGAGCAGGAAACACAAAAACTCTGCCGATGGGATTTGCTATCTTTTGTGGATAAACACCAATAATTATATACAACCAGAAAATTACATATCATAAACGAAATAAAAAATAAAGCCATCGTATAAAATTAGACTCCGATATTTATCTTATAAGCAGAACATTAGCTAAGACGTTGGTAAAGTTGAAGTCATCACTTCCGACGTTTACTGACGCCATCAAGAATAATAAGGGTCGATACAGTATTGGACGATTATTTTACGAGGGTATGATCAGCACAGTAGTACGTGCTTTTGTATTGGCATTATTTATATATACCTTTCTTAAATTGTCCGTTCAAAAATTTCTAAATTATTAAATAATTAAGGTTCGAACTCCTTTAGATGGATGTGTCCCATTTGGTCATCAAGCTCTTCGCGTTATTTATTACTTGTACGTCCAAATATTTGGCATTGAGCGGTTTCTGATGACGGTAAATCCAGAACAGCACTTCGGACGCAAAAAGTGTTAATTTTATATGGTGGACTTTTAGTCCCCGAGGATATCATCGGCTCAGTAGTCAGTCCTTCTATAATGACTTGATGTATAACATATCTTTCTCAAATTGTCCGTTCATCAATCTATAAACTATTAAGAAACTAAGGTACAAACTTCCTCAGGAAAAGAAGGAACTAGTTACTATTTGTAGGTTCCTTTTTGTCAAAAGCTCTTCGCGTGTTTCGGGACTTATGCATCTTGGCTTTCAAATAGTTTGATGATCTGCTTACCCTCCAGAAGCATCTGATATCACCCAAGTTTTTGATGAGGTTAGTGTTGCTCAGTCTTTAGTTTCTATGAAGTGTTTTGTGTACTTGATTGTCTTTTCGCATTTCGTTTTTTGCAATTGTGTTGTCAGTTTCTCTTACACTTATGAATGTTGAATATCCCTTTGGTACCCCGCCTCTTTCCTTTTTTTTCTAAATCACAACTGTTAAGCTCCGTACATACATAAAATATTGAATTGTTCTTGGGTCATATACATGCATGAAACAAAAAATTGAAGAAAACAAAGAAAAAAAATAACTGAGTTTGGTGAGCAGGGAACCGTACATTTTTTTACTACCTGCCATTTCTTGACTTAGTTTGATTTATGTCATACTCATTTGAATTTTAATTTGCCATATTTCCTCGGTTTGATCTGTTTGCTGATTGTTTCGTTCAACAAAGTCTCCAATTCATTTTTGACTTTATTTGTTACCTTCTCCTTAACTAATGCTCTGATTTGTTAATTCATCACCGTCATCTACATGTATATGGTAGCTATCAATGAAAACATTCAAACATGGAAACCAATGATAGATCAATTGTTCAAATTTCCCGTCACAGACGTCTTCATCATATGACACATGCAACAAGCCTAAGACCATCACTAATGTCATTCTTACATGTGAATATACCATACTTGTTTTAGGCAAGTGAATCCAACAAGACTTAGATTAAAGTCAAAATTTGTTCATTACTAAAACTGTTAATACATTCTAATGTCATTTATTTTTTTCTAAATCGACAACGTGGCATTTTATTTTTATGTTGTCAACATTAAAAGCAGTTCACACATTTAATTGAGCAATCACCTGAAGAATCTATTTACCGTTATTTCACATTATTTCCGGAAAAGGGTCCAAGACACGATTATGGAATCGTAGTTTAGAGAGTGGTTTAAATCAAAACTCAATATATAATGATAATAATAATAAATTCTTTATTTTCAGAAGGTTTCACAGTTAACAAAACAGTTAATCCTTTCTAATCTACATATAAGAATGCACAATTTTCAAAAGATAATAATACATAGACAAAAGGGTAATAAAGGAAAAAACATACTACACTGCATACAAGAGCACATATATAGTACTGGTAGACAATTACCATTTACTTAAATAAAAAGTATACATGTATTTATAGTAAAATTGTTACATTAAAACTGCGAAAAGTTCTCTTCTTGCATTTTCAAGAGGTAAGCTTGACTTTTTGTTTTAAAAAAAAATATACTTTTTTTCTTTCTTTCAAAGTCAAAGGCAGGGAATTCACCAACAAAGTTCCAGATTACATAAATGTTCTTTTACCATAATAAGTTTCATATTGCTGAACAAATATATTATTTTGGGAAGATGGTCTTAATGCTTATTTATTGAAAACTGAACAACTTGAAAATAGTTCAGATAAATATTCAGGTGCTAGAGTATTCATACACTTATATACCATCACTGTCGGTAAAAGAACATATAGTTACCAGTAACATCATGAGACATGAAGAGGAAATAACATCCTAAACCCTCTTCCACATGGCTTCAGGAGTAAAAGATCATGTGGCACACATCTTCTGAATGGATTGATGATATTACAAAACAAATGAAAAACAGGAAACAAAAATATATGCTAACTCTAAACTTCTATAAATTATTTGACGACGTGTCCAACAGTTTATTCCAGCATAAACTACATCAGAAGCAAGACAAACAGATAGATAAAGGAATTTCCCACAAACAGAACACAAGTAGTAGTGGTCAAAGGCGAAACCTACCTCACGGTCTCTACTCAACAGTGAAACTATTTGGGACGATACCTGCGACTCTTTTCACAAAAAAATCATGAACATTTCAGTATAACTTACGATCAATTTTAGTCATAAGAATTTTTGTGAAAAAAAGCCCTGTACTCTTTATGACAATTTCCTCGGAAAACGACTGTCATAAACCCCAAGAAGACCTAAACCACCTGGAAATGAGAAAAACTTTCGAAATGGAGTATATCATCTTGAAACTGAATTATTTTATTAATCCACTGTTTCAGATTAAATGGGGTTGTTCAGACATAAACTATTTAAACCCAGCTACATGTTTAGATGACTATCCAAAGTTACAGTGGAGATCACTTCTAACCTCTCATCAAATCTGTTAGAATCTGTCAGGAGAGCTGTTCTAGGACAGTATGTAGAACTGTCATCCTGACACCTTTTCGACAGTTCTAGCTAGAACAGTTCTAACCAAGAACTGATTTGGTCAGTTCTACCTAGAACTGATTTAGACAGTTCTACCTAGAACTGATCCTGACAGTTCTACCCTAGAACAGTTTTAGACAGTTCTACCTAGAACTGACCAAATATTTGGTCAGTTCTACGACTAGAACAGTTCTACGGCTAGAATAGTTCTACGACTAGAACAGTTCTACTGCTAGAATAGTTCTACGACTAGAACAGTTCTACGATTAGAACTGATTTGGTCAGTTCTACGGCTAGAATTGATTTAGTCAGTTCTATCCATAGAACAGTTTTAAGAACTCTTTGTCTTATATATAAATAAGTCAAACGAATATAATATATATATTAAAAATTCTCATCACAGCACTGTTTTAACATTTCTCGTTACGGAAAATGTTCATAACCGTTTCCTCGGTCGCTTTTATAGCGGAAATTTTGTTACGATGGATGTCAATGGAGGAGAGTGGCAAAACAAATAATTTTATGAAATATTTGTACTTACAGGTAAAGGAAATACCAAACTTCATTATCTAGAGTTTATCATGAACGACTGGCGATATTCTGACTGGAAAGGGGTGACACGTTTTTTTGTGGATGGAACATGCTTTTTGACAATAAGCTTGTTGCCGTTTTGATCGAGGTCACAGTTTGTTTACATTCTTCATAATTGTTTTATTTTTTAACCCTTTCTTGTGTAGAGTTAGTTATTTTATCAGGCCTGAGATTACTATAACAATAATATACTATGTGTTATAGTAATCTTAGCCCCATCCCACCCAAACTATCTGTGAGGGGGGTAATGTAAGGAAGAGGGATGGTTCACAGGAAATACAACAAAACTGTTCACGAAGCACCACCTTCATCACTGTTTACGAAAAACGACGATTTAAAACCTTCATCACGGAAAACGTTGATAAAATTTAAAGACTTATATCACAGGCACTTGTTTACTATCCATGGGAAGGTAGCTCCTACTATACATTGATACTCGACCTTTCCATGGATAGTAAACAAGTGCCTGTGACTTATAAAGAATATATACATGATATACGTCCCTGTCAAATCGAATATCGAAAACAAGTCACGAAAAATGCACTAATCACAAGTAATTGATAATACATTCATGAAAAAACAAATCACTGAATGCAAAATTCCATGATCACGAAGGACAAAAATAACCCATCAGCCCCTCATCTGTCAGACTCTGAGGACAAACTCCCATGAACTCTGTTATATGCATCTTTCTTTGATTTCAACCTGTTAACAGAGGATAGTAAAGGGGTATGAACACAGATAAACACGAAATCAAACTACCTTTCCACTTTGGCGAAGATTAACTATTCGCTGTCTCAAATACATTGAAATTCTGTTAACTTTGACAGGAGGCATTTTGCGTGTGGCTTTATCAACGATAATAATAACACTGAATGGTGCCCAGTGAGATGCCCTAACTGCAGTGACGTCATTTGGAACTTTTCTACAATCCTGACAGGTTTGGTCAGTTCTACGGCTAGAACAGTTTTAGACAGTTCTGCTGACAGTTCTACGGTAAGAACTGATTTAGTTAGAACTGATTTGGTCAGCTGCTGACAGTTCTACGACTAGAGCTGATTTTGACAGTTCTACCTAGAACAGTTTTAGACAGTTCTACCCTAGAACTGATCCTGACAGTTCTACCTAGAACTGATTTGGTCAGTTTTAGCTAGAACTGATTTGGTCAGTTCTACCTAGAACTGATTCTGACAGTTCTACTAAGAACAATTCTAGGGTAGAACTGTTCTAGGAAAGTTTAGAACTGTTCTAGGATAGTTTAGAACAGTTCTATGACAGATTATTCTGACAGTTCTAATGATAGGTTAGAAGTGATCTCCACTGTATAGTAACTCAGTGTCTGGTATTCCTCATATATATTCGTAATATTTTCTTTATTCTTTTTTGTTCATGGCATTGTTGTATGAAGCAGTGACTGATATGAGAGGGGAACAATGCATAGTTTCTACTTCAGCAGACAAATTGATTGAAGCTCACTTCAGAAGCATCTGCTGAAGCAAGGTTGTCGGCTCTCCGAACTTTCCCGAAGTCCTACGTTTAACACGCTTCAATTGCCGAGTTTATGAACTTCGGTCCTTGATTGGAAGTTGACTTCAGTAACTGTGCATATTCTTTGATATGGTACTTTTGTATGATTCTACTCTCACTTCTAACCGACGTTTTAACCGGTTTTTCTTAATTTCTTTTGTCACTTCTTTTAAATTTTTATGACGACAGATTCGTGTTAGCTTCTTTTGAGCTAGGCATATAGTATGAACACTTCTGTTTAGTGGAAGACTATGTTAACCATATGAAGTCGTGTTATAGTTTACTGTGTTAATGTCTCACTAACTGTGAGTCCAATATCCCTTTAATTCACATATGTTCTGAGGATGTATGTTATACCTGTTTTATGAAAAGGGGGAAGGGTACAAGGACGGCAATCAAAAATCATAAATCGAAGAAAACAGACATCACGGCAAAATAAGTTAAATAGCAGTTCACAAACCCTATACAGAAAACAAAATATTGAATACCAAGAACCCAAGCAAAAACCGGGAGTGAACTCAGATGCTTTGAACATGCCAACAGTTCCTGTTCCACTAATGACAACTGTCATAACCATCCAATGTGACAATTTACAGCTTCAGATTTAATTTACATACACGGATATTTGTCCTTTAGTTTACAAGTAAAATCATACAATATGTGTTTATCCCAGTAAGTTAATCTGTAATCTACTAATATATATATTATATTCATGAAAAATTTATTATTCATTACAGTTATTCTCTATAATAATAATTTAAATCAGATACAGGTATACTTCAGTGACTCAAATAGCGCTCCATAAATTATCATTATTGACGTCAGGGAATTTTCATCTGATTTATAAATAGATCTAACAGTATGATGATTCTAAGTTTGTTCAGCTGTGCACGTCAGTAGAATCTCTCGAAGTAGAATAACGTTCAACTCTCATTAGCATAAATTATGTAACACAAATCTTTCGATTTTAAAAGGAGAGATGAAGGACTTCATCATGTTCATATAATTTGTGTTTTTTGAGAATATACAATGACTGCTTCAGGTAGGTTAATTGAGTAATCGATCAATAGAAGCTGATCAGTGTTTCATATCCATGTTCTCAGGCCAACGTCAATAATGACCTCATTGGAGGATAGAGAAAACAAAATTAAAAATAAAACTATATTAAACAAAATCTAAAAAAAGAGTAATGTCGGTATATATTATCCACAGTTGTATTCGATCAAAGGCAAAACTACTATATCAAGTATATATACGTGCTAAAGAAATAGACTATAGTCAGAAATATTTATCGTTTTTTTAATAAATTTAATTATGTCTCATGGTGTCCATGAGATTACAGTTGGATGTCATTATTAATTGTCGAAGTGTGACATTAACGCATTTTAATATATTCATTATATTATATTATATTTCACAGAACATTTCATTCCATGTAAGATTATAACCACCACCGAAAGAAAAGCAATCAAAATGTTCATTCAGTTACTGCTCTTATAAGATGAAGTTTTCTAATTGTGCCTTTTTTACACGAACTAAAATAGACGATGAGAAACAGTAAAAAGGCAAAACTGTTCAGCATAATAAGATCTACAAATCCGTCATCATGACAGACACTGTCAACACACTGCTAATAGAAGTTATTTCCCGTGAATGATGACTTTATATCCATTTCATTTTTGCATTTTTGTCAAAAACTATTTGAGTTGAGAGAAACTTTAAAAAAAAAAGATCAGCAAAATACGATCTGCAAGTAAGTCAACATGGCCAAATTGTCAAACTAGTAATAGGAGTAATTGCCTTTAAACTGATTGTAATAAAGGAAAAAAAATAAAATATTAAATGACATTTTTTTTACCAGGTGATGGATTCAGGGTCTTTGGAGCCTCTGGTTTGTTATTACTGAACTATTAATACACTTGAAAATTTGGCTGTCAAAGCCAATCCAGAAAAGTGTAAAGCTTTAAGCAATTGGCTAAAATTAACAATGGACAAGTTCAAGTTTAAGTTCAAAAGCTTTATTTATAGACGAGATCATTATACAGAAAACATAAGCTCTATTGAGCTTTTATATCGTCTTATTACAAACAAAACATCTAAAACGTGCACGTTTAAAACAAAGCAAGCATGCTACATACACAAAAGCTACACAAAGAAAATCATTACATTGAAGCATACATATACAGTATACATGACAATGCCATGCAGAAATATTAACAGTACAATAAGCAACTCAATATTAAAAACATATAAAGCACTTTAAAACACATAAGCAATTACAGCACATTAAGCAGAAAAAAGCACTAAAAATTAAAGCATAAATTATTTATATTATACTTAATTGTAACGCACATACCTCCAACAACTGCAAAAAAAGCATCCAAATAGCTTTTTGTTTTAAAAAGACAAAGTCGATACCATATTTATATACCTAGAGGAAGTTATTTCCTTTCAGAACGATAGATCTTTCTTTGACAGAACCAACATTGACGATACAAAGTTTTAATGAAATGTGCAAAATGTGAATTTTGAAACAAATCATTAAAAGTTTTGTAAATTCATAGCTACAATTGAATAAAGGCACATTATGTGAGATAAATTTAATAATGCAAAACTTTTCATAGCGCTTTAAAACAAGCCAAATGGTATCACATTTATGAATATGATTATTAAAAATATACAATCTTGTGGATTCTCGCCTTATTGGAAATCGCATTATTACCTATAGATGGTTGGAGTAAGACCAGGGGGGATGTTTTGAATCCCAATCTATTTAAGTTTTTCATTAATGAACTCCAAACAATTTTACAAGAAAAGTCAGATTAAGTTTGTCTAAATAACAAGAAGATACCATGCCTCCTCTACGCAGATGATTTTGTTATTTTTCCGGAAACTAAGGTAGAGCTTCAAAACAAACTTGGTATTTAACATAAATATTGTAATGAATGGTGTCTAAAAGTAAACTCCAATAAAACAAAATGATTATTTTTAACAATAATGGAAGATTGTTACAAGATAATTTCAATATTGGGAACGATAACATAGAATGTGTAAAACAATATGAATATTTGGGCCTTATTATTGAGAATACATGGATATTTAATGAGGCTAAAAAACAACTATTTCAAAAAAGCTTGAAAGCCTGTTTTAAGCTGTATAGAGATTTGAAATCCTCAAGTCCAATCATAAACATATCTCTACATTTATCTGATCATTATATCAAACCTATTATTCTATACGGTTGTGAGAATTGGTGTGCTATTAATATTACTCCAAACAGAAAGTCATTAACCCTTTTTGATATATTCAAGGACTGGGAGACCGAAAAACTCTGCTTCAAGTTTTGCAAATACATACTTGGGGTCTCTAAATTATTGACTAACATGGGAGTTGTAACAGAACTTGGGAGACATCTTCTTTACCTAGACATGTTAAAACAAATCTTCATGTATTGGCACTGACTAGAAAATTCACCATCAAACTTCCTCAACAATGCATACCAGGAATATATTCATTTGCACAGAATAAACAAAGGTCATAACTATTGGTTCGAAAACCTACTTTTTTATGGGGAAAAATTAAACATTGATCTGACCAATTGTAAAAACTGGAATCAACATAAATTTAAGAAATCACTTAAAATATGTCCAAAAAACAGCTTCCTTGAGACCTGGAAGGGAGTAAGGTCTTCTTATTTACACGATAAAGGCAAATTAAGTACATATTTTAAATTCAATTTCTTTTGTTAGAGAGAACTATTTATCCTATACACATACTAATGACTGGAAAATTCTTACAAAAATGAGATTGAGTAATATTGAAACTGGCCGTCATGAACGCAGGTTCAACTCTTCTGGTAAATTGCATGGAATATATTCCAAAGTGTGAAAGGCTTTGTAAAATTTGCAATTTGAACGTGATCGAGGACAAGATCCATTTTGTATTGGAATGTCCTTTCAATATATGCAGCATCAAGAAAAGTTTTACTCGATTGTCTATTTATTAAATATCCAAATTTGAGAGTACTAAACTTAGAGAATTTATTCATTTGGATTATGTCAAATGACGACAAAAGCTTTACAACATCTTTATGTAAATACTTAAACATAAATGTTGAAACTAAAAAACTAAAAATAAATTTACCAAATTGACACACCTAACTGCAGGTTTTAGTAACATTATATAGATTGGAGTTATCTTTCTTTCACCCAGCTGGCTCTCTCACAAATTGTGTATCTATGTACATGATATATAAATCATATAATAATGTTTAATGAATGTTTTGTTTAAAATGAATGTATATATGGTTGTCATTTTATTATTTTCTTGTTTGTAATTAATATGCCTATATGGGCCCTTTGATTAGGAAATAAACTGATTTGATTTGATTATAGATGTCCGATTTTCGTGTTACATGCACATAACAAGTGTGTGCTCTCTTCGTATCAGTTCGTGATTGTTTACATTTTCATATAAATTTTCTTTTACACTAACAAATTACGAAGATTGCCATCACTTGGCGTCCGTTGTCGTCATCCGTCGTCGTAAACTTTTTTGAAATATCTTTTACTCTGAAAATATTGAACCAATTTCGCCCAAACATTTGGTGAATGCTCCTCAATGTATCTAGTATAAAACAAGTAAAATTTATGGGTTTCCTTGTCAGTCAACAAACATAGCCGCCATAGAACAAAAAACATATAGGTAAAATGCATTTATTGTCTTATTTCTTGAAATCTATAATAGATAAAGAAAATTTGACAAGATCGTAAATGCCGCAATCAGAATGTCAAGATCTACATACTTCTTGTTTGCATCAAAATTGTCAGACGACTACGTAAGGAGTTATTGCTTATTAAAACAATTGTTGGCTTGTTTTCATGTTTTTGCCCTTTAAATCAAATATCATATTAGATAGATAGAAACTGGTCAGGTAAAAATGAGCAGCAATAGAAGATCTATAAAAATGCCAATAGAACTGAAACCAATGGATAACCCCATCAGGAGTTATTGTCCCTTCATGATTTTTGGGTAATGATAGTGTGTTTGCCTATTATATCGAAAACTATTGTATAATAGATAGGTAGAAATTGTAAACAGTAAAAATAATCAAAAATGCAAGATCTACAATTCTACAAAACAAAACAATGCAACCGAAACAATTCGATGACCCCTAAGGAATTACAGCATTAAATGACGATTTTTGACTGTTTAACTTGTCTATCATATACTTTTTCAGGTTTTTGAGATTTTTGAAACTACTGAAATAATTTTAACCAAATTTAACTGCTTATAAAAAAATGATTAGCAGTACTATGTATCCAAAAATGCCAATATGTCAGAACCCTTTGGATTACTCCGTATAGGTTTCAATAGTTATAATGCATGATGTAGTTAATTTAAAACTGTGATCAGCAAAACTTATCAGCTATACACGACCTCCAAAAATGCCAAATGACGGTAACTATCAAATGACTTCTTACAGAAGTAATTCCCCTATAAGAACGATGTTTTACTAGTTTTCGAGTATTTGACTCTAATCTAGAAAAATATAATATGGTAGGAGGAACATCAAAAATTATCAGTATACAAGATATATCATAATGCCTGTATGGCAGAAACAATGAGTTGACCCCTTAAAGGTTGTAATTATCATTAAACGACATTTTTTAATGACTTTTAAGTGTTTGCTTATTATTTCAAGTTTTGACAATAGAGCGATTCAGGCTCTTATGAGCATCTTCTTTAAAGAAAATATTGCAGACGAAAATGAGGAAACATAAATTCTGAATTATTCGAATACAATTATTAAAATATAATCTGATTTTGCGGGGTAAAAAGTAAAATCACAAAAATACTGAACTCCGAGGAAAATTCAAAAAGGAAAGTCCCTAATCAAATGGCAAAATCAAAAGCTCAAACGCATCAAACGAATGGATAACAACTGTCATATTCCTTACTTGGTACAGACATTTTCCTATGTAGAAAATGGTGGATTAAACCTGGTTTTATAGCTAGCTAAACCTCTCACTTGTATGACAGTCGCATCAAATTCCATTATATTGACAACGATGCGTGAAGAACACAAACAGACACAAAAAGTGTGATTAAACAAGAGAAGAAAAAAGCATAGCACTCCCTTTATAAAGTTAATATAATGTATTAATTACATGTTTGAAGTGACTTGTGTTTTTCATACATCGAAACAATTCATTTGTTTCTTGCGTCATGCAATTACAGTGACACTGTTAATGTAACTGGACACTGATTTGTTAACGTTTATATCTAGATTAGTTTTAATTCGATGGATAATTGAGCCGTTGTGCGTGATTATATCCAATACAAACGCATATCACATATAAATGGCATCGGTAAAATGGGATACAATTTTCTGCAAACCTACCTTCGGTCAGTCTTTCATTTGTTAATCTTGAGACCCCTACAGTTGTTATACGACAGGAAAAGCCTTACAATGGGCATTGTGTATAACACCACTCTTTAATTTTGTATAACTGGCAATTGTTCACTATCTTGGAATTTCTTTAGCGAGGCAAACATTTTAGTGTGAGACAGCATAAAAGAATGTAAAACTGAAAAAAAGTGGTCCCGTTATCATTAGGAACTTAGTCGGATTAATAGAGTGGGAGAATATTAATAAAAGACTTTTCGAAGGGACATAATAATAATCATCATCATCATTATAATATTTGATGATAATCTTTAATTTGTCTCTTTCTATTCCTACAATTTATGTTTACGCTAGTGTACGTATTCGTACACACAACAATTCAAGAGATATGGGTATATCAATGATCATTTAGACACAAAAGTAAAGGCTACAAAGATTGAGTAGAGAAAATGTTTCAAAATGGAAGATCCAAAGGACTTCACTCGTATTCTCGATTGTGACTTTTTTACTGAGTGTGGATTCGAATTTATGGTTGATGCATGCTTAGCAGGAGACAAATATCATGTTGGTGCACCCGGTTTTGCTTCCTTTTGAGATCATGCCCTCAAGATTTGTTTTTACATTGATGTGTATCTTTTTAATGGACTTATGAGATTTTAACATCGGTACTGTTGCCTCGAATTAAATCTAAGTTGAATGAGAATATATGTTTAAAGACATAAAAGCGTTCATTTTTACAAAGATGGATTCAAGCGGTAAACAATAATGTTTTTCCTTTTTTATTTCTTTGTGTTAGGCCTAAAAAATAATACCTGTGTTTCCGCTAACATGGCTAACATGTTGAAAGAAACAACGGTATAAAGGAAGAAAGCGATGATTTTATTAACGACAATATCATTATCTTTCATTTTGTTTTATTTTTCTTTTAAACACTGGAACTTTCGACAGGCATGGCCGTTTCCGCCTAGTACACGCTGAAACTATGAAAAAGCTCTGCCAAATGCAAAAAAAAAAAAATAATAAAATATTTCATTTTATTTTCTGATCTTTTTTTCATTTCGTTTTCTTTTTAATATGTTAACGTATTTAATAGCTAATTTCTAGTTTTCAGAATTTTTCGACAAAAGAAAACACCAGAACACTGATCGTAATTATACTATACTTTCTAATTTTGCTCAGGTTCAGAAGTTGGTTTATAATCGTGTTACTGTGATAGCCTGTCATTTCGTGTATTGTGTATATTTTGTATTCAAAGTCATGATAGTACTTGATATCTATTTATATTTGAATTAAGTTATATGGTAATCATATTAGTTACATTTTGTAATTTTGGATTTACACTGTGTATTATTCTACTTTAACTTTTTGACATGGACTATTGACGGACGAAGTCTAATCTTTTGTTTTGGTTAAGTTTGGTTTCACTGTAGTTATAATAATTTGAAGATAAATTTTACGTATAAAATTGCATAAATGCGGGGATCGATTGGACCGGTATGAATGCTGTATTTTTTCGAAGGTTAATCGATTTTAAAAGCAAATATATCTTAGAACTAAAAATAGGTTTATTATTGATTTTTATAGTAAACATGAGTTTGTACTATAAACAGTAAAATATAATGCTTAACACAGATATATAATAATCTTTTTTGTTGTACAGGTATATCTGAATTTACCAGCGATGAAGTGTCAGATGTAGCAACTATATATATTTTGGTTATTTTTAGAAATGTGCCACTTGAACGATATGTGAGGTAAGCTAAGTGTATTTCTATTATTGTTTCACTTAGATTTATACGACCGCAAAAATTTTGCGGTCGTATATTGGTATGACGTCGTCGTCGTCGTCGTCGTCGTCGTCGTCGTCCGGCGTCGTTGTCGTCGTCCGAAGACACATTGGTTTTCGCACTCTAACTTTAGTTTAAGTGAATGGATCTCTAGGAAATTTTACCATATGGTTCAATACCACAAAAGAAAGGTTAGGATTGATTTTGGGGTTATGGTACCAACAGTTAAGGAATTAGGGGCCAAAAGGGCCAAAATAAGCATTTTGTAACTTCCAGACAATAATTTGTGTGTAAGTGTATGGATCTCTGACATTGTACCACAAGGTTCCATATCACAAAGAGAATGCTGGGATTGATTTTGGGGTAATTGCCTCAAAAGTTTAGGAATTAGGGCCCAAAAAGGGCAAAAATAAGCATTTTTCTTGTTTCAGGACAATAACTTGTGTGTAAGTGTATGGATCTTTCTGAAATTGTACTACAAGGTTCCATATCACAAAGGAAAGCTGGAATTGAGTTTGAGGGTAATTGCCCTAAACGTTTAGGAATTAGGGTCCAAAAGGGACCAAATATAAGCATTTTCTAGTTTCCAGACAATAACTTGTGTTCAAGTGTATGGATCTCTGAAATTGTACTGCAAGGTACCATACCTCAAAGGGAAGGCTGGGATTGATTTTGGGGTGATGAATCATAAGGGGTTCAAAAATTTGGGGATTTTTTTTTTTCTTTAAAATTTTCCATTTTAAGTTGGTTATTTCTGATTTATATTTAAAAGCAAATAATAATGATATGGCAGGAGATACACACCAAACAGGATGTGTAAATTATTATATAATAAGCATTGTGCAATAGCAAGAAATTTTCAATTGCACAGTATTGCGCAATAGCAAGAAATCTTCAATTGCACAGTATTGCGCAATAGCAAGAAATATCCAATTGCACAATATTGCACAATAGCAAGAAATTGTCAATTGTACAGTATTGCGCAATAGCAAGAAATATTCAATTGCACAGTATTGCGCAATTGCAAGAAATATTCAATTGCACAGTATTGTGCAAAAGAAGATACTTTGTATAAATTGCTGATTTCTCAATTTCAATGGGGTTTTATTCTTGAATTCTTGGGGTTCTTTAATATGCTGAATCTAACCGTGTATTAAGTTTTTGGATTTTGGGCCCTGTTTTTAAATTGGTCCACATTGAGGTACAAAGGGTCCAAGATTAAACTTTGTTTGATTTCATCAAAAATTGAATTATTGGGGTTCTTTGATATGCCGAATCTAACCGTGTATTTAGATTCCTAATTTTTGGTCCCGTTTTCAAATTGGTCTACATTAAGGTCCAAAGGGTCCAAAATTAAACTTAGTTTGATTTTAACAAAAATTGAATTCTTAGGGTTCTTTAATATGCTGAATCTAAACATGTATTTAGATTTTGATTATGAGCCCAGCTTTCAAGTTGGTCCAAATCGGGGTCCAAAATTAAACTTTGTTTGATTTCAACAAAAATTGAATAAATGGGGTTCTTTGATATGCTGAATCTAACCATGTATTTAGATTCTTAATTTTTGGTCCCGTTTTCAAATTGGTCTACATTAAGGTCCAAAGGGTCCAAAATGAAACTTAGTTTGAATTCTTAGGGTTCTTTGATATGCTGAATCTATACATGTATTTAGATTTTTGATTATGGGCCCAGTTTTCAAGTTGGTCCAAATCGGGGTCCAAAATTAAACTTTGTTTGATTTCAACAAAAATTGAATATATGGGGTTCTTTGATATGCTGAATCTAACCATGTATTCAGATTTTTGATTTTTGGGCCCCGTTATCAACTTTGTCCACATTGAGGTCAAAAGGGTCCAAAATTAAACTTTGTTTGATTTCATCAAAAATTGAACTCTTGAGGTTCTTTGATATGCTGAATCTAACCATGTATTTAGATTTTGGATATTGGACCATAATAGGTGAATGTCCAATTTAAAATTTTTAAGTTCTTAGACCACATTCATTCTGTGTCAGAAACCTATGCTGTGTCAAATATTTAATCACAATCCAAATTCAGAGCTGTATCAAGCTTGAATGTTGTGTCCATACTTGACCCAACTGTTCAGGGTTCGACCTCTGCGGTCGTATCAAGCTGCGCCCTGCGAAGCATTTTATTGGTTTTAATATTTGCTTTGCTATTTTGTTAGTTTTTTATGTAAACAACACAAGTATTGTTTAAATGATATATAATAGAAAACTTAGTGAGACAGCATACGAGAATGTATAGCTGTAATTTTATCAATGATCGTTTATGGATTTAAACACCCCCCCGTAACAGACCCCACTCATAGGTATAAGGTCAAGGTCAACCGAAAGTACACTTGATAAACCAGTCTAGACATACACCACAATTAAACAAACACATTTATTCATCCACAGCATGTGACATACATTTAGAATTGGTATTTTGAATTGAATATTATACACATTGGTTGTGTTTTGTAACTTTTAAGCAAAACCAGGCTTTGTGGAACTTTCGACAGGCATGGCCGTTTCCGCCTAGTACACGCTGAAACTATGAAAAAGCTCTGCCAAATGCAAAAAAAAAAATATTTCATTTTTATTTTCTGATCTTTTTTTCTTTTCGTTTTCTTTTTAATATGTTAACGTATTTAATAGCTAATTTCTAGTTTTCAGAACTTTTTCGACAAAAAGAAAACACCAGAACACTGATCGTAATTATACTATACTTTCTAATTTTGCTCAGGTTCAGAAGTTGGTTTATAATCGTGTTACTGTGATAGCCTGTCATTTCGTGTATTGTGTATATTTTTGTATTCAAAGTCATGATAGTACTTGATATCTATTTATATTTGAATTAAGTTATATGGTAATCATATTAGTTACATTTTGTAATTTTGGATTTACACTGTGTATTATTCTACTTTTGACATGGACTATTGACGGACGATGTCTAATCTATTGTTTTGGTTAAGTTTGGTTTCACTGTAGTTATAATAATTTGAAGATAAACTTTACGTATAAAATTGCATGAATGCGCAGATCGATTGGACCGGTATGAATGCTGTATTTTTCGCAGGTTAATCGAATTTAAGTAAATATATCTTAGAACTAAAAATAGGTTTAATATTGATTTTTATAGTAAACATGAGTTTGTACTATAAACAGTAAAATATAATGTTTAACAGAGATATATAATAATCTTTTTTGTTGTACAGATGTATCTGAATTTACCAGAGATGAAGTGTCAGATGTAACAACTATATATATGTTGGTTATTTTTAGAAATGTGCCACTTGCACGATATGTGAGGTAAGCTAAGTGTATTTGTATTATTGTTTCACTTGGTATTTATACGACCGCAAACAATTTTTGCGGTCGTATATTGGTATGACGTCGTCGTCGTCGTCGTCGTCGTCGTCCGGCGTCGTTGTCGTCGTCCGAAGACACATTGGTTTTCGCACTCTAACTTTAGTTTAAGTGAATGGATCTCTAGGAAATTTTACCATATGGTTCAATACCACAAAAGAAAGGTTAGGATTGATTTTGGGGTTATGGTACCAACAGTTAAGGAATTAGGGCCAAAAGGGGCCAAAATAAGCATTTTGTAACTTCCAGACAATAATTTGTGTGTAAGTGTATGGATCTCTGACATTGTACCACAAGGTTCCATATCACAAAGAGAATGCTGGGATTGATTTTGGGGTAATTGCCTCAAAAGTTTAGGAATTAGGGCCCAAAAAGGGCAAAAATAAGCATTTTTCTTGTTTCAGGACAATAACTTGTGTAAGTGTATGGATCTTTCTGAAATTGTACTACAAGGTTCCATATCACAAAGGAAAGCTGGAATTGAGTTTGAGGGTAATTGCCCTAAACGTTTAGGAATTAGGGTCCAAAAGGGACCAAATATAAGCATTTTCTAGTTTCCAGACAATAACTTGTGTTCAAGTGTATGGATCTCTCTGAAATTGTACTGCAAGGTACCATACCTCAAAGGAAGGCTGGGATTGATTTTGGGGTGATGAATCATAAGGGGTTCAAAAATTTGGGGGATTTTTTTTTTTCTTTAAAATTTTCCATTTTAAGTTGGTTATTTCTGATTTATATTTAAAAGCAAATAATAATGATATGGCAGGAGATACACACCAAACAGGATGTGTAAATTATTATATAATAAGCATTGTGCAATAGCAAGAATTTTCAATTGCACAGTATTGCGCAATAGCAAGAAATCTTCAATTGCACAGTATTGCGCAATAGTAAGAAATATCCAATTGCACAATATTGCACAATAGCAAGAAATTGTCAATTGTACAGTATTGCGCAATAGCAAGAAATATTCAATTGCACAGTATTGCGCAATTGCAAGAAATATTCAATTGCACAGTATTGTGCAAAGAAGATACTTTGTATAAATTGCTGATTTCTCAATTTCAATGGGGTTTTATTCTTGAATTCTTGGGGTTCTTTAATATGCTGAATCTAACCGTGTATTAAGTTTTTGGATTTTGGTTTGGTTTTAATATTCGCTTTGCTATTTTGTTAGTTTTATGCCTATTTGCTTTTTGATTTAAACAAGCACGCAGCTTACGTTTTGTGTAGTTTATGTAAACAACACAAGTATTGTTTAAATGATATATAATAGAAAACGTAGTGTGAGACAGCATACGAAAATGTATAGCTGTAATTTTATCAATGATCATTTATGGATTTACCCCCGTAACAAACCCCATTCATAGGTATAAGGTCAAGGTCAACCGAAAGTACACTTGATAAACCAGTCTAGACATACACCACAATTAAACAAACACATTTATTCATCCACAGCGTGTGACATACATTTACAATTGGTATTTTGAATTGAATATTATACACATTGGTTGTGTTTGAAAAATTTTGTCACTTTAAAGCAAAACCAGACTTTGTTAATGTACACCTACACTTTGATAAGTGAATAAAGTCCAACTTTGTTTTACAAACACGCATACATACATAGGGTTCTTTGATAATGATTGATATTAACATACAAACATTCAGACAGACTTTGTGAATTTTTGTTGTCGTGTTTATATGATAATTTTTTGTGTGTGACTTTGTTTATTACCATTGTGTCATTTGTGCTTTACTGTCGATTGTGCATAGTTCTGTGTAGTATATTGTACATTGTGTTGTGTTGATTTTGTTTATTTGTTTTGTGAACTTTATATTTCAGATTTAATTTAAAATTTAAAATTTAATTTTCAATTAAAATTTGAAAATCATCAGATAAAATTATCATACGAGTCAAAATTTAAATAGTAATTTAATATATAGAAGTTAAATTTGGACGCATAGTAGTTACACTTGTTTGAGAGTTAAGTTACATGTTCCTTTATAACAGGTAGAACTTTAACAACTGCACCACCTATCCCTATTCCTAAACCTTACCTATTGTGTGTTATACACATACACCCATTTCAACTTCTGATTTTGTTCATGAATTTTTGACCATATATTTCGGGATAGAATAGTTCTTATGATTTTGATTCTGATTTAAGTTGGCATTTGAGACTTAGACTTACATTGACAATTGGATTTGATCTTTAGTACAGAGTAACATAGTAAGTTTTGTTGTTCCATAGTTTGAGATTGTAAACGTAAAAGATTCACATACTTGTTACACATCTTTGTCGGTAGAAGCAGATTATTTAGATTATTATTTGGTAGGTACATTTGGTAAAGAGCATATATGTATATATAGTATATTTTGACACATTTGGATTGAGATAATATCTCTTTGATATTTGGTATTGATTTGTTTTTAATATTTGGTATACACACACTGATATAGCTCAGAAGGAAGTAACCGAAGAGAAGGTCACTACTGAACAACCTACTAGTCCATTAGTTGAGAGTCCACCGCCTGCACTTCGAGAGATCATGAAATCATTTGCCAAGACGGGAGTCAAACCAAAGGCTGATACACCTGAGGACCTAACGAAATGGATATTAGACTACCTTAAATCTACTGGAGCCATCAAGTTAGAAAATGTTAACCCAGACCTAGTATTGCCACCTACACCTAAGTCCAACAAAGTTACCATGACACACCCACCCAGGATTTCCTACTTTTCTAGAAATGAACCGAAGTCAGGGGACACCACCTATGAGTTATGGGAGCAGGAAGTAATGTTGCTGATGAAGCAATCGTGTGAGAAGGAAGCCATCTTAAATGCTGTTTAAAGGTCATTAAGAGGGGAAGCTGGATATGCTGCTATGCGACTGGACTTAGATGCATCAGTTGAGGAAGTCATCCATAAGTTAGATTCTATTTACGGGAATGTCGACAAAGAAGAACTTTTGGCAAAGTTTTATTGATCACGCCAAAGAGAAGATTAGACAGTCACCAGCTGGAGTTTTCGTCTAGAATCACTCAATGGTCAGGCAGTAGAGAGAGGTATTGTTTGAAAACAGGATGTAGATGGTATGCTTTACTATCAAAGGAATGTACCAGCAGATGACAACTAGAATGGACACATACGAAAAAGGTTTGAGCAGCATGAACCTCTTTGGCAACAACTATCATCTTCATGGTAACCACCTACCTGGCAACCAAAGCCATGGCAACAACACCAGCAACCAAGATGGCAAATACAACAACAGATTGATAGAGGTAGAGGTTTTGGAAGAGGACAACAACAGATGAACCTCAGTGTTGGAGATGTCGACCATCTGGACATTATAGAAGAGGGTGTGACGTAAGAATGGATCACAGCAGGAAGAATTCAAAGGCAAGAAGTTTATGCAGAGGGATATACATATGCTTATGTAGCAGTAGTGTTCCCAAAACCAGCCATGTCAAAGTACCACCAGGATTAATTGGTAAACCAACAGAAGCTAAAGTTTGTATTGAAGACCAAGAAACACCTGCACTTCTTGATACTGGTTCCACCGTCTCAAATATCAGCGAATCTTTTTATAGGGAACATTTACCAACACCATTGAACAACATTACACATTACAACACTAATAGACATTGAATGTGCTGATGGCCAAAAACTAACATACTTCGGCTTGATAGAAGCAGATCTACAAATACCAGGATATAAATAGATACTCTTATCTATCCTGTTAGTTACACCAGACAGTCGATACAACCAGCAAGTACCACTCTTACTAGGAATCAACACTCTTTCATACTTCATGGACTCACACAGGAAACACTTTGGAGAAAGATTTTTACAGACTAGTAAGCTGACTACATCCTGGTATCTCACATTCATATGCATACTACTACAAGAAAGGGAACTGGAGAAAAATAACAACATCTTAGGCCTTATAAAGATTGCAGAAGTTAAGAAGATCATTGTACCACCGAACACTACCATCACATTGTCTGGATATGTTGATAAGGAAGTTCTATACTATACTTCACCAGCTATGCTCGATCCTTGTAACTTAGCCAAAGATTCGGAAGACTTTGATGTTGAACCATCTTTGATAACATACCAACACCAGCAGAAAGCACAGTTACTGTTACAATAGAGAACTTGATAACAAGAACATTGAGTATACCACCGAAGGCCATAGTATGTGAATTACAACCAGTCCAACTAGAACCTTCAACAAGTTTACCATCTGAAGAAGACATTACTGACATCATGGAGAAAATAAAGATCACACAAGCATATCAAGAGATAAACAACTAGATGAAGGAGTTTAACTTCTACGTTCATACATGGACATCTTCTCCAAAACTGATGAGGACGTAGGTCGTACAGATATCGTCAAACATCGCGTCGATATGATAGATGACAGGCCTTTCAACCAACGATACAGAAGAATTCCTTCAACAGCATATGAGGGAATCATAAATTATTTTCGACGACACACAAAGGTAGGAATCATCAGACCATCTAAAAGTTTGTTTTCCTCCAATGTAGTTCTCGTCAAAAAGAAGGCCAAGAGCCTGTGTCTATATAGCTATGTGTGAATTATCGTCAACTCAACACTAGGACGAAAAAGGACAGTTATAACTTGCCGAGGATTGAAGCTCTGATTGATTGCTTCTCTGAAAGTACCCTTTTCAGCGTTGTTGATATGAAGTCCGGGTATCATCAGGTAGAGCTGTAAGAACCACACAAGGAAAGGACTTCATTCACAGTAGGACCTCTAGGCTTCTATGAGTACAACAGAATGCCATTTAGACTCACCAACAGTCCTGCCACCTACCAAAGACTGTCTAGTTGATTACCACCTTATAATATGCGATGTGTTCATCGATGATGTGATTATCTTTGGGAAGACGTACGAGGAACATCTTAACAACTTGAAAACTAGTGATGGACTGCATAAGAAAGTGAACCCGAAGTTGGCATCCAAGAAGTTTTCTTTCTTCCAACGCAGAGTACAGCTCCTTGGACACATTGTTTCAGTGGATGGAGTGGAAGTGGATCCAGAAAATACTGAGAAAGTCATGTATTGGTCTCCCCCGACTTCACCTGAAAATGTTCGACGTTTTCTGGGATAAGCTGGGTACTAAAGACGCTTCATCAGTAACTTCAGCCAGATCGGCAGACCGTTGACAGAGTTGATGTCATTTCAATCAGGTAAGAAAGGACAGAAGAAGAAGAAACAACAGAAAGAATGCCCTTGGGAGAACAACAGGACCAATCATTCAGGAAACTGAAGGAACTACTAACATCAGCTCCAGTATTGAGTTACCCTGACAACAGCCTGAAGTACGAGCTTCATACAGATGCGCCTGATTTTGGACTCGGTGCTGTACTTTACCAAGAACAGCAAGGAGAGAAACATGTCATCTATTAGGCCAGTAGAGGACTCACCAAAGCTGAGAAAATTACCCAGCACACAAGATGGAGTTTTTGGCTTTGAAATGGGCTATATTAAGACAGGTTTAAGGATTATCTATATGGACCAGCACATTTTACGGTGATGACCGACAACAATCCCTTGTCGTACGTCCTTACTACTGTCAAACTGGATGCTACATGACACAGATGGTTAGTCAATCTTGCAACCTACAACTTTTTACATCCAGTATCGTCAAGGGGGAAACAACTCTGATGCTGACGCCTTAAAAGGAAAATCCGCCAAAAAAATCACATATTCCTAAATATTTAAGTTTTATTCTCCTTGCATAGAGATCAAAATCGATTTTAGAAATTAACTATCAGTTCTCGACATGTCGCCATCTTGACAGCATCCCCGATGTCAAAAGTCACGTGATATCTATAAACCACAAAGTACCAAAACAATCAGGGATTACCGTTGTCGTCATTCAGTGTTAAAATGGTTTGTCAAACGTACGATTGTTCTGTCCGACAAGGTTATGACAAAAGTCTACATAGTTTTCCAGATCCCAGAAATAAAACAGAATTGTATCAGACATGGTTGTGCAACCTTAAGCTAACAGCAAACAGTTTCATCTATAGCAAGCACAAGTTGGTGTGTGAAGACCCTTTTGAGAAATTTTATTTCGAAGGAAATTTGATGGTATTGTACTTTTTTAACAAAATAACCTAGCAGTTCTGCTAACTATTGTTTTCAAATCCTTATAAGATAAGACCTCGTTGATTAAAAAAATTATAAATTTTATGAGGAAGTAAAATGTCAATTATAAGAAAAGCAAATTCAGTGTTCTTGTAACAGTCGACGATTTACGAAGTATTCATTAGTATGTCTCTTTTATATAAAGTGCATTGGTATAAAAATCATATATATATATATATATATAAAGACATGATTAATTTAAGTTAATAAAATTATACGATGAATATCCTGGTTTTTTTTATTATGATATCTAACAGCTATTTAGTTTATACTTGATAAGGAGATATGTTAGTAAGAGGTTTTAGCTGGGACATAACATATTGATATAGTATAATAGTCTCAGGTTTTAGATATGTTATGTCGGAATATCGGACATCTCAACTTTTTGGTTCATATATCATGTGTTTTATTAAAAAATTAAGGTGTTTTTTTACACTGAGTTTTATATGATATCAAATTTATACGGGATCAGTTTAGAACGGTCACTTATTTGGATGCTTTCACAGTTTTAAGTGTGATCCTACCTCGGTTGTTTCGTTATAAGACATTGATATTTGTTTTTCTTTTTAACATTTGTTTACGTTATCTTTTTGTAAATGTTTCGGGTTCTTCCCGAAATTGATAATCGGCGTGGCTAGATAAATTATTGATTGAGGTCGTGTCAGAGCGACACATTCAGTAAGGTATTCCAGTGACATCCTGTCGACTTAAAATTCGTATTACACAATTATATAATACAGGTCCATGTATGGCCTCTTTATAGAGGTACCAGGTGGCTGGTGTGCACAGGTAACATTTGTTGAACCATAAAACTATCAGCTGTAATATACATCCTGTGTACAATTTTGTGTCTGAAAAGACATAATGGACGTTGATGATCTCACCGTGTTTGAAATTATAATTCCACCTGTTACGAATGATATTCCGATATTTATTAAAATTCAAATAGTTCTTTTTGATAATAAGTTAAAAAAAATCTTTTGAACATGACCTATGGCAATTTTTGTGAAAAAATACTGTTTTGGCATGATTCTGAAATTGTCGGCATTCCTATGGGAACGAACTGTGCGCCACTCCTTGCCGACCTCTTCTTATTTTCATTTGAGTCGGAGTTCCTTCGGACACTTGTCAAGAACAAGAAGATCAAAAAAGCCAGATCATTTAATTTCACATTCAGATATATTGATGATGTTCTTTCCATTAACAATCCAAACTTTTCCTAATATATCCTCCAGAACTAGAAATTAAAGAAATGATAGACACGGCTTCCTCCGCCTCATTTTTAGACTTATACCTCGATTTTGATGTAAGCGGTCATCACAGTACCAGAATCTATGACAAACGAGATGATTTTAATTTTGAAATTATCAATTTCCCCACCTTAGTAGCAAGATACCAACTTCACCTGCATATGGGATATACATTTCCCAACTCATTCGGTATTCAAGAGCTTGCAGCTGCTACCCAGACTTTATAAAACGTCACCAGTGTCTGAGCAGAAAGTTGACGAACAACCAAGACCTTGTTGATAAATATTCCGTATCAACTTCACAAATAATACCTGATGGTCTTGACGTATAGATTCTAGGTACTGACGTTGTTTATCATCTTAATTACGTGTTAAAGTGTTCTTTTATATGTCTTTGTAAATTATTAACCTTTACTGTTTAGTCCATTTTTGGTAATATCCTTTTGACGTGGCTCGGTACTTATTCATCCTGCCAATGTGTTGTTGTGCTGTGGTTCTTTTTTTGTATTTTTGTCTTTCATTTTTGCTTATGTGCTATGTCTATATGCCATCTTGTTTTTCTCTGTTGACATATTTGTTCGTTTTTATAGTGATTCATATTATAACACAATGTTGACTGCTATACATCTAATTTTGACATTTTTACCTATTATGTCTGTTTGTTTTGCTCACACATTGTTGTTAATATAATGGAATTTTATGCGACTGTCATACAAGTGAGAGGTTTAGCTAGCCATAGAACCACGTTAAATCCACCATTTTCTACATAAGGAAATGCCTGTACCAAGTCAGGAATATGAAAGTTGTTTTCCATTCGTTTGATGTGTTTGAGCTTTTGATTTTGCCATTTAATAAGGGACTTACCGATTTGAATTTTCCTTGGAGTTCGGTATTTTTGTTATTTAACTTTTTTTCTTTGAACATGACCTATGGAAATTTTTGTGAAGAAATACTGTTTTGGCATGATTCTGAACACTTTAAAAAAAAAGAAAGAAACATTTACTTTTAATAAATATTTTCACGCAAGTACAAGCTCTTTTCGATTGGCGAACAGATATAAAGTAACGCGGCACTTACCGTCACTATCAATATTTATTTCAGGGCTTTCAAACTTTTGGTTTTATACTATAAATGGTAGCTCATTAATTATTCTGTATATAACAGGGCTTTCAAACTTTTGGTTTTATACTATATATGGTAGCTCATTAATTATTCTGTATATAACAAGGCTTTCAAATTTTGGTTCTATACTATATATGGAAGCTCATTAAATATTCTGTATATAACAAGGCTTTCAAACTTTTGGTTCTATACTATAAATGGTAGCTCATTTATTATTCTGTATATAACAGGGCTTTCAAACTTTTGGTTTTATACTATAAATGGTAGCTCATTAATTATTCTGTATATAACAGGGCTTTCAAACTTTTGGTTCTATACTATAAATGGTAGCTCATTAATTATTCTGTATATAACAGGGCTTTCAAACTTTTGGTTCTATACTATAAATGGTAGCTCATTAATTATTCTGTATATAACAGGGCTTTCAAACTTTTGGTTCTATACTATAAATGGTAGCTCATTTATTATTCTGTATATAACAGGGCTTTCAAACTTTTGGTTCTATACTATAAATGGTAGCTCATTAATTATTCTGTATATAAATAACAGGGCTTTCAAACTTTTGGTTCTATACTTTAAATGGTAGCTCATTAATTATTCTGTAAATAACAGGGCTTTCAAACTTTTGGTTCTATACTATATATGGTAGCTCATTAATTATTCTGTATATAACACGGCTTTCAAATTTTTCGTTCTATACTATAAATGGTAGCTCATTAATTATTCTGTATATAACTGGGCTATCAAACTTTTGGTTCTATACTATATATGGGAGCTCATTAATTATTCTGTATATAACAAGGCTTTCAAACTTTTGGTTCTATACTATATATGGTAGCTCATTAATTATTCTGTATATAACAGGGCTTTCAAACTTTTGGTTCTATACTATAAATGGTAGCTCATTAATTATTCTGTATATAACAGGGCTTTCAAACTTTTGGTTCTATACTATAAATGGTAGCTCATTTATTATTCTGTATATAACAGGGCTTTCAAACTTTTGGTTCTATACTATAAATGGTAGCTCATTAATTATTCTGTATATAACAGGGCTTTCAAACTTTTGGTTCTATACTATAAATGGTAGCTCATTAATTATTCTGTATATAACAGGGCTTTCAAACTTTTGGTGCTATACTATAAATGGTAGCTCATTTATTATTCTGTATATAACAGAGCTTTCAAACTTTTGGTTCTATACTATAAATGGTAGCTCATTAATTATTCTGTATATAAATAACAGGGCTTTCAAACTTTTGGTTCTATACTTTAAATGGTAGCTCATTAATTATTCTGTAAATAACAGGGCTTTCAAACTTTTGGTTCTATACTATATATGGTAGCTCATTAATTATTCTGTATATAACACGGCTTTCAAATTTTCGTTCTATACTATAAATGGTAGCTCATTAATTATTCTGTATATAACTGGGCTATCAAACTTTTGGTTCTATACTATATATGGTAGCTCATTAATTATTCTGTATATAACAAGGCTTTCAAACTTTTGGTTCTATACTATATATGGTAGCTCATTAATTATTCTGTATATAACAGGGCTTTCAAACTTTTGGTTCTATACTATAAATGGTAGCTCATTAATTATTCTGTATATAACAGGGCTTTCAAACTTTTGGTTCTATACTATAAATGGTAGCTCATTTATTATTCTGTATATAACAGGGCTTTCAAACTTTTGGTACTATACTATAAATGGTAGCTCATTAATTATTCTGTATATAACAGGGCTTTCAAAGTTTTGGTTTTATACTATAAATGGTAGCTCATTAATTATTCTGTATATAACAAGGCTTTCAAACTGTTGGTTCTATACTGTAAATGGTAGCTCATTAATTATTCTGTATATAACAAGGCTTTCAAACTTTTCGTTCTATACTATATATGGTAGCTCATTAATTATTCTGTATATAACAAGGCTTTCAAACTGTTAGTTTTATACTATATATGGTAGCTCATTAATTATTCTGTATATAACAAGGCTTTCAAACTGTTGGTTTTATACTATATATGGTAGCTCATTAATTATTCTGTATATAACAAGGCTTTCAAACTGTTGGTTGTATACTGTATATGGTAACTCATTAATTATTCTGTATATAATAAGGCTTTCAAACCTTTGGTTTTATACTATATATGGTAGCTCATTGATTATTCTGTATATAACAAGGATTTCAAACTTTTGGTTCTATACTATAAATGGAAGCTCATTAATTATTCTGTATAGAACAAGGCTTTCAAACCTTTGGTTTTATACTATATATGGTAGCTCATTGATTATTCTGTATATAACAGGGCTTTCAAACTTTTGGTTCTATACTATAAATGGTAGCTCATTAATTATTCTGTATATAACAAGGCTTTCAAACTTTTGGTTCTATACTATATATGGTAGCTCATTAATTATTCTGTATATAGCAGGGCTTTCAAACTTTTGGTTCTATACTATAAATGGTAGCTCATTAATTATTCTGTATATAACAGGGCTTTTAAACTTTTGGTTCTATACTGTATATGGTAGCTCATTAATTATTCTGTATATAACAAGGCTTTCAAACTGTTGGTTATATACTGTTTATGGTAGCTCATTAATTATTCTGTATATAACAAGGCTTTCAAACTTTTGGTTTTATACTATATATGGTAGCTCATTAATTATTCTGTATATAACAAGGCTTTCAAACTTTTGGTTTTATACTATATATGGTAGCTCATTAATTATTCTGTATATAACAAGGAGGGGCCTCGGTGGCCGAGTGGTCTAAGTAGTTACTACTGTAATCACTAGCCAGTCAACACTGAGGTTGTGAGTTCGAACCCCACTCGTGCGGGTGCACTCGACTCAATCTTAATTGACTAGGATTGTCAGTTTTCCTATCGAAGGTCGGTGGTTTCTCCAGGCACTCCGGCTTCCTCCACCAATAAAACTGGCCGCCACGAAATAGCCCAAAAGCGCTGATGGTCTTGACGTATAGATTCTAGGTACTGACGTTGTTTATCATCTTAATTACGTGTTAAAGTGTTCTTTATATGTCTTTGTAAATTATTAACCTTACTGTTTAGTCCATTTTGGTAATATCCTTTGACGTGGCTCGGTACTTATTCATCCTGCCAATGTGTTGTTGTGCTGTGGTTCTTTTTTGTATTTTTGTCTTTCATTTTTGCTTATGTGCTATGTCTATATGCCATTTTGTTTTTCTCTGTTGACATATTTGTTCGTTTTTATAGTGATTCATATTATAACACAATGTTGACTGCTGTACATCTAATTTTGACATTTTTACCTTTTATGTCTGTTTGTTTTGCTCACACATTGTTGTCAATATAATGGAATTTTATGCGACTGTCATACAAGTGAGAGGTTTAGCTAGCCATAAAACCAGGTTAAATCCACCATTTTCTACATAAGGAAATGCCTGTACCAAGTCAGGAATATGAAAGTTGTTTTCCATTCGTTTGATGTGTTTGAGTTTTTGATTTTGCCATTTAATAAGGGACTTACCGATTTGAATTTTCCTTGGAGTTCGGTATTTTTGTTATTTAACTTTTTTTTCTTTGAACATTTTTTGTGAAGAAATACTGTTTTGGCATGATTCTGAACACTTTAAAAAAAAAGAAAGAAACATTTACTTTTAATAAATATTTTCACGCAAGTACAAGCTCTTTTCGATTGGCGAACAGATATAAAGTAACGCGGCACTTACCGTCACTATCAATATTTATTTAATGAAAATTAGTGCCACTTCTATGGCTAATGTCCCTATTTTATGAGGCTTAGGAAATTGTTGAATAAAGATATAAAATTGAAAAAATCGTACAAAGGGAAAAATATTTCTAGGCACCTCGAAGCCCTTTCTGAGATCTTTGATAGTTTGTTGTAAGCAATATTAGATGTTTACAAGAAATTTATTCAACTCATTGTTCTTTTATGATAGTTTGCGTAAAATATATAAGAATTGATGAATGGTAATAAATTTTGCTTTGTATAAATCTTTGTGAAAATAACGAATATATATATATATATACAAGTCTACATTGAAAACAACGTTCAAACCTATGATTGCGTTGGATAAAAATCGCAATTTTATACGTGTGCATGCAAAACAAATTTCTTGTTAGGGGTCTAAATACAGCACAAACAACATTTTCCAAAAGACCAAAAAGTGAAAAAGTATATTTTAACAAAACGCATTTGACTAGCAGGTCGAACAACAGATGTTCTTAAACCCTGCTGACTGCCATTGGCGATTGCCAAATAAACGGATCACAAGATGTTACAAAATGGATCTTTAAAATTATTAATTTAATACCAAACAGAAAACAATAAACTTGCGGAAAAGATGGTATACCGCAAACAAAAGGTGCAAACATTAGTACGTCATATCCGGATTTCGACAATTAATGTCTCTTCAGTGATGTTAGGGATCGAAACGGTATTTGGAAGGCCATATAATTTACCTCCTCAATTTAGGATAGACTCTTGAATTTTGAACAGTCGAAATATTAGAAATAGGATGAACGGATCATATAAACCGGAAGGAAAATATAACACAAGCCCAAACGAAAAATATAAACAAGTCTAAATTGAAAACAACATTCAAACCTATGATTGCGTTGGATAAAACCGTAATTTTATACGTGTCCATGCAAAACAAATTTCGTGTTAGAGGGTCTAAATACAGCACAAACAACATTTTCCAAAAGACCAAAAAGTGAAAAGTATATTTTAACAAAACGCATTTGACTAGCAGGTCGAACAACAGATGTTCTTAAACCCTGCTGACTGCCATTGGCGATTGCCAAATAAACGGATCACAAGATGTTACAAAATGGATCTTTAAAATTATTAATTTAATACCAAACAGAAAACAATAAACTTGCGGAAAAGATGGTATACCGCAAACAAAAGGTGCAAAATTAGTACACCATATCCGGATTTCGACAATTAATGTCTCTTCAGTGATGTTAGGGATCGAAACGGTATTTGGAAGGCCATATAATTTACCTCAATTTAGGATAGACTTTTGAATTTTGAACAGTCGAAATATTACGATCATATAAACCCGAAGGAAAATATATATATGCATGTCATTTTGTGTATTTTGTATATTTTAGTATTCATTATACTTGATATTTATATATATATATATATTTGAATAAAGTTCTATGGTTAGCTTATTATTTACATCTTGTAATTAAGGATTAACATTGTGTATTATTCTACTCTAACTTTTGACATGGACTATTGACGAACATATTATCATCTTTTGAATTGGTCAAGTTTGGTTTCACTAAGTTAGTACTTTATTTTCACGGTTGAATTGAGCGCAACCTTATATTTTTATTATTGGTTAGTACTTTTTGGCGGTTTAATTCCTTTATTCTATATCTTATGGGAAACATCTTGTGGTCAACACATACATATTTACCTGTCTGCAATTTAACAACTTTAGAAATTAATGTCTTGAATAAAAATTCTGTGAATGGAAAGTTTCTTTCATAAGGTCAGTTTTATTCTTTCTTTATCAAGTTTGCAATAACGGTCCAATAGTTCATACTTTACACCATATGCATGTTTAGATTGAATGCCGAGAACGAGTGTTAAACATTATAACAAGAGATCGTAAATTTATATAACCATAACAACAGTAGATTCTACGATGAGATATGATAATACTTCAATAACCTATTTGAATCTGGTATAATAATTCGAAGATAAACTTTACGTATAAAATTGAAAGAATGCGCGGATTGAGTGGACCGGTATGAATGCTGTATTTTTTAAAGGTTAATCGAAATAAAGTAAATATATCTTAGAGCTTAAAATTGATATCTAATTTTTATAAAAAAAAAGACATACGTTTGTACTATAAAAATAAATAATGCTTAACACTTTTGGTTTTATACTATAAATGGTAGCTCATTAATTATTCTGTATATAACAGGGCTTTCAAACTTTTGGTTTTATACTATATATGGTAGCTCATTAATTATTCTGTATATAACAAGGCTTTCAAACTTTTGGTTCTATACTATATATGGAAGCTCATTAAATATTCTGTATATAACAAGGCTTTCAAACTTTTGGTTCTATACTATAAATGGTAGCTCATTTATTATTCTGCATATAACAGGGCTTTCAAACTTTTGGTTTTATACTATAAATGGTAGCTCATTAATTATTCTGTATATAACAGGGCTTTCACACTTTTGGTTCTATACTATAAATGGTAGCTCATTAATTATTCTGTATATAACAGGGCTTTCAAACTTTTGGTTCTATACTATAAATGGTAGCTCATTAATTATTCTGTATATAACAGGGCTTTCAAACTTTTGGTTCTATACTATAAATGGTAGCTCATTTATTATTCTGTATATAACAGGGCTTTCAAACTTTTGGTTCTATACTATATATGGTAGCTCATTAATTATTCTGTATATAACAGGGCTTTCAAATTTTGGTTCTATACTATAAATAGTAGCTCATTAATTATTCTGTATATAACAGGGCTATCAAACTTTTGGTTCTATACTATATATGGGAGCTCATTAATTATTCTGTATATAACAAGGCTTTCAAACTTTTGGTTCTATACTATATATGGTAGCTCATTAATTATTCTGTATATAGCAGGGCTTTCAAACTGTTGGTTCTATACTATAAATGGTAGCTCATTAATTTTTCTGTATATAACAGGGCTTTCAAACTTTTGGTTCTATACTATAAATGGTAGCTCATTTATTATTCTGTATATAACAGGGCTTTCAAACTTTTGGTACTATACTATAAATGGTAGCTCATTAATTATTCTGTATATAACAGGGCTTTCAAAGTTTTGGTTTTATACTATAAATGGTAGCTCATTAATTATTCTGTATATAACAAGGCTTTCAAACTGTTGGTTCTATACTGTAAATGGTAGCTCATTAATTATTCTGTATATAACAAGGCTTTCAAACTTTTGGTTCTATACTATATATGGTAGCTCATTAATTATTCTGTATATAACAAGGCTTTCAAACTGTTGGTTTTATACTATATATGGTAGCTCAGTAATTATTCTGTATATAACAAGGCTTTCAAACTGTTGGTTTTATACTATATGTGGTAGCTCATTAATTATTCTGTATATAACAAGGCTTTCAAACTGTTGGTTGTATACTGTATATGGTAACTCATTAATTATTCTGTATATAACAAGGCTTTCAAACCTTTGGTTTTATACTATATATGGTAGCTCATTGATTATTCTGTATATAACAAGGATTTCAAACTTTTGGTTCTATACTATAAATGGTAGCTCATTAATTATTCTGTATATAACAGGGCTTTCAAACTTTTGGTTCTATACTATAAATGGAAGCTCATTAATTATTCTGTATATAACAGGGCTTTCAAACTTTTGGTTCTATACTATAAATGGTAGCTCATTAATTATTCTGTATATAACAAGGCTTTCAAACTTTTGGTTCTATACTATATATGGTAGCTCATTAATTATTCTGTATATAGCAGGGCTTTCAAACTTTTGGTTCTATACTATAAATGGTAGCTCATTAATTATTCTGTATATAACAAGGCTTTCAAACTTTTGGTTTTATACTATATATGGTAGCTCATTAATTATTCTGTATATAACAAGGCTTTCAAACTTTTGGTTTTATACTATAAATGGTAGCTCATTAATTATTCTGTATATAACAAGGCTTTCAAACTTTTGGTTTTGATCGTTCCTGATAAAAGTAATCAAAAACTGTTTTGGGTGAACCGAATTTATTAAGTGTTAACCTTTTCATCTCCAACACTGACTGAGTCGACAACATTTTTGAGTCTACGAGAGTTTATAGCATTCAAACATGCCAAAGATTACCTTAGATTGTTTTTATTTCTATGCTATATATTTTTTAATATATTAATGAGTAGGTTTCCAGTTTTAAAGAACCCAATATTTCAAATTATCTAAAGCTCAGCTGCTTATCACAAAAACAGACACTTTTACGTTACACCTTAGCTGAAGGCCTCTAATACATCACGTGTTAACCTTATGTATATATTTCAGATTATAAAGAAAGAGAGAACAGACCTTGGCATAATAATGAGCGGAATAGAAAGAGAAAATCTATTAAAACTTTACATGCTCTTAGTAGGATACACTAAAGAGGCCATTATTGACTTTTTCAAATTGCATTTGACAAATAAAAGTTTGAATTTCGAGGATTTTATAAACTTGAATCAGCATGACATTTATCATCTTTGTTATAACACAAGAACATGTTGCAGACCTGGATGTAACATTAGAACTCCATACGTCACTAAGCGTATTCTCAACCCAGTTCAGTTAGATAAATTGTTGGATAACACGTCCACTCGTTTATCGTATCACAAACCTAATAGCAAAGGAGATTATTGCTGCTGCCGTGGTAAACCCGGAATTCAAACAGATGTTTTGGATGTCACATTGGCAAACTGTTTGCTAATAAATTTTTGTCAAGATCTCTTTTGGAACTGTTGTATAGCACAAGGACAGAGTCTTACATCATTTCTTGACTGTAATAAACATAGTATTTTCCATTTAACCAATGGCAGCAAGAACTGTTGCATGTGTTCTGCTACGAGTTGTGCATACATTACACAGCTAACGGTTAACAACTATTACTGGCATTTGCTATTCAACAAACCATCTGGTAACGCATGCCGAACGTTTGGAACGCAGTGCATTTGTTCCCTGTCTGCTACTGTAGGACTGACGCAAACAAATCTAGACGATGCATGCATTCGCGCTCTCCACAAACAATTTTGTTATGCAAGAAAGGCTTTAGATGTATTGGTAAATTACAGAAATCATTATGGCCATCCAGACACAACATGTGTACCAGTGGCAGAGTATGATAGGGTTAAAAATGACATTATTAATTCAATCATGATATTAGCTACGCTATCCGGAAAAGAAACACAAACCAAACAAAAACTGAGTGACTTGGAGAACATATCACTTGATGTCCAGTTATGTGAACAGTACAGAAACACATTACTGGAACAGATAAATAGAGACAGGAAATTAGAAGAGGTAAATGTGTATATGTGTGTTCGTTCTGTTATCCCTGAATCTGGTGTTTGCATTAATATACTTTCTCTTGGTTATAAATATGTATCCTGGTATCCCCTTACATACACGTAGAGCGATGAGCTATGTTAAATATGGTCCCAGTTGTAGAGACCTAGCACAAAGTTTTGATCAAATGAGTGACACGCGTGATTGTGTGTCAGTAAAAAATATACATATACCTTGTTTGACTTTATACGTTATACAAGTAAGTGTACCAATCTAAACAAAAGAAGATGTGTTATCCGTCTTTGAGACAGTAATAAAACAAAAAGCCTTAAGACATCTTAAAATCGACAATATAAAAAAAAAAAATGTAAAATTAACAAAGACTTTCAAAAACCAAGTATTCATACTAAGCTTTACGGATAATACACATTATATTTAACATAACATCATCACTGGCTGGATTCCTTACTTGAGGGAGAAATGCACATGAACATGCAGTAAATTCAAACTAGACTTGGTTTTTTTTCAGATCCCAAAACATCTTCCTTGAAAAAACAAAAACTTTACAAAAAAATAAAATCCCAAATCAAACAAGCCAACCAGTCAAAAACAATACTGTTTCAACGAATGCTCAACGTTAATGCCCCCTTCACATACACAGATTTTTCTTACGATTCCTAATCCACCATTTTCTACATAAGGAAATGCCTGTACCAAGTCAGGAATATGACAGTTGTTATCCATTTGTTTGATGTGTTAGAGCTTTTGATTTTGCCATTTGCTAAGGGACTTTCCGTTTTGAATTTTCCTCGGAGTTCGGTATTTTTGTTATTTTGCTACTTACGAATCGCACAAATTCACGGATCCTTAAGATTTGGTCACTTTTACGCCAGATTGAATAGTTGTTACGAGTTATCACGAGCCATCTAAGGTTGATTACGGATTATTACGAGTTTTTTTACCAATTGTTAAAAATATATCACGGAATGACGTGATTTTTCTATTCATCGAAACTCTTAAATGTTAGGTCCGACCTGTTTACGTGTTATAACGAATAGTAACGAGTAAGTTACGAGTATTAACGAGTCCTGAAGACTTTGTAGCTTTTATTCTTTTCTGTAAATCGTAAAAAATACGTTAGAATACGTAAAGTATACGAATCTACTCGCAAATTACTCGTAACTATACGTAAAGTGCTCGTAATAACTAGTAACAATCCGTAAAGCCATCGTATTACGACCAGAATGAAATCGTAAACAACACATAATCACTCGTAATGTTTCGTAAATAATCCGTAAGCAAATCGTAACCTTACCGTAACAAATCGGGTATAAAAATTTTTACGAGTCATTTACGGATTCTTGCGAGCTGTGTACTGATGGTTACCTGTTGTTGCTAGCGGTTTACCAGCGTTTTACGATACTCGTTACGAGTTTCTTACGGAAAAATCAATGTGTGGACAATGGTAAGAAGACATGTCAAAAATTTGCCTCTCCTTTCAAGGATCCTTAAGAGTGTCTGCGAGTTGTGACGAGCTATTTACGGATACCAGCGAGTTATTTACGAATGCTTTCGATTGACTACGAGTTGGATATCCGTAAGGACTCGTAAAATAATCCGTGTATGTGAAGGGTGCATGCATTAAGGAAGCAAGCTTACAGTACTTAGTTAACCTTCTGATATGCAATTGTAACGTTATATTTTCGCCAATTGTTAAAACAACAATATTGACCAAGACAAGGTGTGTTCATAGATTGACTAGGCATCTCCTGCTATATGTGCTGTGAGCAAATAATTGTATACCTGCTTTGAGTACCATAATTGTTCAAAAGGTTTGCGACGTTATATTATATCTACCAATCAATCATCTCATATGAACTTTGACAAACTTTCAATACATAAAATGACAGCCATATTTAAGACGAGAATGGTATTAATATATTGTTTTTATTAAAACTGTGCACGGCAGGATAGCCTATGGTGGCTCTAGTCTCTCCCTATGCCTTTCAATTCGGGTGGACCGTTACAAAATACCCCAATTACGTTATGCAAACTTTCCTTACAGCCCATATCCCTTTGAAAATCCTGAAAGAGCCACTGCTATCAACCAACAATCAGTCAAATGTGCATACTCATTCATTCTTTTGTAGGCTATTACAGATCTTCCTGACATAATGAAATCCATTGTTGAGGATATCACAAACGAAAGATTCAACCAAATAGAAAGTATGAACACATAGAATATGAACTAGAAAGTATTAATTGGTATTATTTCAAAAACAACAACATAACATTTTTTTTTATCAAAAGCGATTTTTAGCAATGGAGAAAACTAGACAGAACTAGATACATGTGTTTCATATGCAATAGCACTGAGGAATATGGAATCCTTTTAGAACTAAATTAAGTGTTACATATTCTCCAGGCTAAAGATTTGTTATCTTACAGCAGTTTATGCATGTATTAGTTCAAATAATCGATTATTAAGATTACACAGTATTTACAAAATATTTGGTATATTGTTCAGCTCACCTGGTCCAAAGGGACAGTGTCATCTATTGCCTTCACTTGGCATCCGTCGTCTATTAATTTTTACACTAATATTTTCCTCTAAAACTACTTGTGCAATCAGAACATAGCAATAATCATCCTTTGAGTATTTAGTTTTAAATGAGACTACTGGTCGCCACACCTGTAAATAAAATAAAAGAGAGGAGAAAGTGTTGTCATATGTTTTTGAAAAGCGTTATAATAAAGAAAATCTTGCGGGACCAAATGTTCCGAATGTCAAGATCTTCCTACTGTCCATTTTGACCAAAATTTTAGACGACTCCTGTTAAATTGCACATACATGATGAGTTTAACCAATTTTCTAAGTGTTTTGCTTTTAACTTGTATTTTAAATTATTCGACACGGTTGAATCGTCTGTTTAATGAAACATTTGAAAAGTTTGCCTATTTTTAGCAACTTTGATTATAATCATGAAAACTATAATATAGATAGAGAAAAACTTTTAAATAGCAAACAATGTTAGGTAGTCAAGATCTTCGAATATTAAAGTTAGCAGGACGGAAATTGTCCGACGGGATCTTAAGAGGAGTTGTTGTCCTCATTGACAATTTTAGTAATTTTTTGCGTTGGTTTTTTTTTTTTTTTTTTTTTATTATTATTATTTATTTGTTTGTTGTTATAAAAATTACAGTCTATTGGGCGAACTAAAAAGGAAAGGCAAAATAAGATTTACAAATAAGTCAAACGACCGAATCCTCAAAGAAATTATTGCCCTTCAATTAAGATGTTTACCCACGTTTCCTTGTTTATGGTTATAATGAATCTGACCGTGAAGGGGACCATAACATGAACTGTGATGTAAATATAACTGTCGCTCAAAATAAAAACAGAATACCAGGCCAAAAATATAGCAACGATAATTTGTATATCTGATATTTGTACAACAGCTGATTCCTTTCTTTGGCTTGGGGAATTATCATTATGACCTTGTTCACTTCTGATAAAATCTTTTAGTTGTCTTTCAAATTGCATCATGAATGAATCAAAACTGATTAAAATTGATATGTTATTTTCTTGCAGAGAAACTGGATAATTTAGCAAACGTAGCTTTCGATAGTAAAAGACAATCCACAATCGGTGAAATACTAAGACTTCACAACGATATACCGTTGGCTAATGATTTAAGCGATAGTTCCGGAAGTTCACATTGCTCAGCCAAATCTAGATTTCAAACAGGTTTGAAAACAGCAATTCAACTTTTATCGTCTGTCAAATTTCTGGATGCTAAACTTTCCGCGGTTGTTACTACTGTGGAGTCACTCTTCAAAATGTTCGACGAAACAACAGTTGAAGATGAGCTACATAGATTTATCGAAGACAAAATTGATGAAGAAATATTTTGTGAATGTGAGGGGACAATTCAATTTTATGTAAGTTCAATCATATTTCTTAGCGGCATTGGTATAGAGAGTCTTGGAGATATCGAGTTTAAATTCGTGTGTGATAATATAAAGCCATTCCATGGACTACTTTTCATGGGAAAACTATGGAAAAAAATCGATAATTTAAAGAAATTGTCCATCAAAAGAAGGAACTTGACAAAACTTATGAACTACATTCAAGCCTATATGTACCTGAGTTTTATGCGGGACCTAACGTCGGTTCTCTTTTGTAAGATATTAGAAATTCGTTCGTCACAGAATATCCTCAGAGGAATGGAAGTGTTGATGGAACATCACAAGTCTAGAGACAAAGAACTACTACAGTTTCTGGTAATGCCTACTGAAAACACGCTTACATTTAATATCATGTATAATTCAAATAATTGGCCTGCAGTTGATAGCATGCTTACGAATTATTTCTTTCCAAACAAGAAAACTCAAAATCCTCTGAATTACCTATGTGATGGAGAATTTGTCATAAAACCAATAAAATACACCGGTGCTTGTCTTCATATGGCTGACATGTATTGCACTTGGTTGAGATGGTCTGATGAAGAAAATGAACAATCAAGATTTAAGTTTATCCAACATAAAATAGATGGAAAGATTTATTACCAAATATTTTCTGTGAAATGGAATGACTATTATGCAATGATGGGATTGGCGTCGTGGTGGACTCGGGGAGTGACTGGTACCCCAGACGACTATGGTTTATGGGAAATAATATCATTTGAAAGCAAAGACTATCCAGGAGAAGAAATTTACATGTTTTCTCCAAAAGATTCGCGAGCTAACTTTATGATTATCGACAGATGGGGAAGGGTTTATGGAAGCCGATGCTCGCCCAGCGTGAATACATTTTTCAAGATTGAAAGTCGATTTGTTGATGCTTTGGAGGAGATAGATTCAGACGCAAGCGAAACGATAGAAGAATACGAAGACTGTAAGGACTTTATAACAGAATGAATTTTTTTGACAAATATTTATACAACGTCTGGATATATATAGATTAAAGTTCTTTGTTTCCAATTAAGGGCCCATAAAAGGACATAATGACGACAATACACAATACATTCTCATTCATTACACATAAACACATAAACATATATATGAAAATTAAAATTCACAAAAATGGAATTAGATTACCTTATAATATATTTCATATATGATCATATAAAATAGCATAACACACAAAATTGTTATTAAATTATTTTTTTTTTATTTCAATTAGTTCCTTCAAAATATCATTTATATTTTTTTTTTTTTCAATTAGTTCCTTCAAAATATCATTTATATTTTTTTTCAATTAGTTCCTTCAAAATAGCTTATCTTTTATTTTACTGCCATGCTAGAGTGCAAAAGCAAATAGTGTAATCAGTTTTCATATAGATAGCTAACAGAGGCCCACCTTGTCTCATATTTAAAAAAGGCAAGTTGCAGGAATAAATAATTCAAGTCATTGGATTAGAAAAGAAGACCTAAGGCAAATGCATACATATAAGTTATAAACTTTCAAACTAATGAATAATTTAGGACCTGCTTTCATTATAGAAGTCCCAGTTAAAAGGATATTCAGTTCTTGCATTATCTGTCATTATTTCTTGGATGATTGGTTGCTGCCTACAGCCCGGAAGCTATCATAAAAGTGGACAATTGGCTATTACCGGCTATTACCGGTAAAGTTGAGGTGATCTCTATAAACGTGTTATGGGAGCAATCATTAATTGTTTGATCGTTATGAAACATCCTTCTTAAAGATAATCACGATATTGTTCCATTTGCATGTAACCTCAAACTCGTTCTCTTTCCTTCGTTTATGCCAATTAATTATCAACGGGTTTTTACTTACAAGGATGACGACACATTCCATTAGTGAACAGAGTACGGCTTACCATTCTGGGGTCCCACGAGGAAACACCCGATTTTTAGTGAGGTACGTTCGTGATGTCCAATTTTTATGCACTGTTTTATGGACTGTTGTTACTTTCGTCATGGTGTTATTTATAATAGTTCGATGAGTGTTTTTGATTTCCCAAGAAGGGATATATAGTAATACACATGTCCGTCCTTCCATTCGTTCGTTTGTCCGTCCGTCCGTCACAAATGTGATTTACCGCTCGGACAATATTTTTGGAATTTTCAACACAATGTCATGGACCATATTATACAGATCAAGGCCGATTTTGATTGTTTTGATCGGATTTCTGTCATTATGGTTGATCTTGTATCACTAAGTCTTGTACCTTCCTTAAATCTGCCGAGCAACTCTCCTATAAAAAATGTTTATAAGATATCTCATAAAATTTTCTTCATACTGCAAATATTTTTTATATAAGATATTTTATATACTTTATAAGATATCTCATATAGTTTATAAGACATCTCATATAGTTTATAAGCTATCTCATATCTTATAAATTATATGAGATATCTTATAAACTATATGAGATGTCTTATAAACTATATGAGATATCTTATAAAGTATATAAGATATTTTATATAAAACATATTTATAAGATATTCAATAAACTTTATAAGATATCTTATATACTTTATAAGATATCTTATAAACTTTAAAAGATATCTTATAAAGTATATAAGATATCTTATAAATATAAAAATAAGGATATGTGTTATGATAGCCAATGAGACAACTCTCTACAGAGACAAATGACACAGAAATTAACAACTATAGGTCACCGTACGGCCTTCAACAATGAGAAAAGCCCATACCGCAAAGTCAGCTATAAAAGGCCCCGAAATGAAAACGAGAAAACTAAAGGCCTAATTTATTTTTTCAAAATAATGAACGAAAAACAAATATGTTACACAGCAACAAACGACAACAACTGAATTACAGGCTCCTGGCTTGGGACAGCCACATACAGAATGTTGCGGGGTTAAAAGGCGCCAACCCTCCCCTAACCTGGGACAGTGGTGTAACAGTACAACATAGTACAAATTATAAAAATCAGTTGAAAAAGGCTCAACTCATCACATGGAAACAAATAGAAATACATCTAACAAAAAACAAAGAGTAGACGTGAACAGATACTTATACATCCCTACAACAAAAAAGACACCAAGAACATATCTGAGAGTACTCGTAGTTACTGACAGCTAGTTGAAGGCCAATAACAATTAATTAAAAAAAATCATGCATCTATTACTAAAATATCAATCAGCACACATCTAACATCCAATGAAAAAGTGTATAAGATATCTTATAAAACTACATTGTATAAGATATCTTATATATTGTATGAGAAATCTTATAAACTATATGAGATATCTTATAAACTATATAAGATATCTTATAAACTTAATAAGATAGCTTATAAATTATATAAGATATATATCTTATATAAGATATCTCATATAATTTTCTTTAAAAGATATCTTATAAATTATATGAGATATCTTATAAACTATATAAGATATCTTATAAAGTATATTAGATATCTTATATAAAAATATTTATAAGATATCTTATAAACTTTAGAAGATATCTTATATACTTTATAAGATATCTTATAAACTTTAGAAGATATCTTATATACTTTATAAGATATCTTATAAACTTCAGAAGATATCTTATAAAGTTTATAAGATATCTTATATAGTATATAAGATATCTTATAAAGTTTAAAATATATCTTATAAAACTACATTTTATATAAGATATCTTATATATTATATGAGATATCTTATATATTATAAGATATCTTGAATTTGGAATAAATAGTAAAACGGCATGCCATACAAAAGAGATGATTTCTGCTTTCCAATTGTCAACTTTCCGTTTCTATGTAGCAACATTCCAGCAGCACCTACTTATGGAATATATATTTCCCCGTTGAAACGATATTCCATAGCTGGCATTCCCTATCATGATTTCTTTGATAGAAGGTTGCTGCTTACAAGGAAGCTATTGAACCAAGAGTTCCAAGTGATGAAGTTGAAAACATCCCTTCGAAAATTTTACGGACGCCTTCACGAGTTGGTTGGCCGTCATGGAATATCTGTTTCACAATGTCCCAATTGTCGTAACCACATTCCCGTCTTCTTTTTCTCGAATGTGACATACCGAATTAGATTTATCACCAGGTTTGTACTTTAATATGCGCAACACGTTGGGTGTCACATGTGGAGCAGGATCTGCTTATCCTTCTGGTGCACCTGATATCATCCGCTGGTTTTGATGGGGTTCGTGTTGCTCAGACGATAGTTTTCCTTGTTGTGTTTTGTGTACTGTTTCTCTTTTCGTCGTTTTTTGTTTTTGAGCTTGACAGTTCTAGACTTTCCAGTCATCTAAGGGAACAGTTATCGATGATCATCAATAGTTCTTGGAGTATTCGATGCTTTTGTAATAACAAGATATAAGAAGATGTGGTATGAGTGCCAATGAGACAACTCTCCATCCAAGTCACAGTTTATAAAAATAAACCATTATAGGTCAAAGTACGTTCTTCAACACGGAGCATTGGCTCACACCGCACAGCAAGCTATAAAGGGTCCCAAAAATTACTAGTGTAAAACCATTCAAACGGGAAAACCAACGGTCTAATCTATATAAAAAAACGAGAAACGAGAAACACTTATGAACCACATCAACAAACGACAACTACTGAACATCAGATTCCTGACCTAGGACAAGTGCAAACAATTGCAGCGGGTTTAAACGTTTTAATGGTACCGAACCTTCACCCTTATCTGAAATAATAGTGTAACATCACAACATAGACAGACACACTATAAAATATCAATTGAAATGGCTTATCTCAATCAAAAGACATATTAACATACACTGAACGATTAAATTTGATCTATGATGCAATGTAAATACAAAATCAATAAAATAAGGGATGAATAATTAAAGTTACAGTATTATACCGATGTGAAATGTTAAACAATTTCAGAAAACAACAATAACCTTAAACAAAATCCGCCATTTACAATAATATTATACACAGGTAAATGAAAATAATTTTTGTTAGGTATACAGTTTAAAAGGAGAAAGGAAGTATTTTTACAAAATAAATAATTTTGATTTTCATAGTTCGAAGAAGTGAAAATTTATAGTAATACCAAACACTTATCACAGCTGGTATATAGACCAGATATAACCCTGGATAAGTAAACATTAAATAACAAAAAAGCATTACAAATAGTATCAACAGGTGAAATTAACAAGAAAGTACGATTTGAGAGTACTCGCAGTTACTGACAGCTAGTTAAAAGCCAAAAACAATTAATAATAAAAAATCATGCATCAGAGACTAAAATCAACTAAAACACATCCCAGGGATTTAGTATTTTATCTTTTAAAAGGTTAACTCCTAACTATCCCATAGGGTTCTATAGTAAACCCTTCCTTCCTTTTTGCCCCTCAAAGTACCCCTTTATAAACCCCATTGCACAAACAAAACCCTGATTGCACCACTAGACATTTTAGTCGAACATATTGTGAAACCCTAAGTTAATCTGACCAGCGGTTTTGGAGAACGGATGCGGACAAGTTCAAATTTAAAAGCGGCGGAAGAAGAAGAAGAATAAAAACTAGATTTGCCATTGCAAGCAATAGCTTATGTCACCCTTCCCCCATTGCCACTAAGTGGCAGCCATTTCGAAAAATTTAAACATTGAATGCATATATATGCATGGCTACACTATTTTCTGTAAAGTTTCAGAAAACTTGGAGATTTTTGAAATTTTACACATTTTTGCTGTTTCCATGGCAACGGCGGCCATTTTGGAAATTCCAAAGTCAAAAGTCTAATCTACACTTGCCAGATAACATTAATATAGGGTTTAATGGTCAAATTTCCCTCAGTTTCCATGGTAGTGGCGGCCATTTTTGAATTTTTGAATATGGTCAACACATCTAGGCATTCCAAGCAACATTCCCATTAAGTTTCATCCAGTTGGGTCTTATAATAAAAGATTTAGAATTTGGATTTTTTTTCACATTTTTGCTGTTTCCATTGTAACGGCAGCCATTTTTTTAGTTCCAAAGTTCCACTGCAACACAAAAGTTGGTGTTCCTCATTATAGTGAACAATCACTGAGATTGGTTCCTTTGGCTCTGAGAAAACTGCCGGACAAAATAGGTGGTAGTATAATAAAAATAATAATACAGAAAAAGAAACAGAGGAAAAGCAATATGTCACCGACAATGTCGATCGGAAAAACTGTGTTGAGCAATTAAAACAATAAGTCACCAGGAAGCAAAAGAAGATAAGTAACCAGTCACCAGGAAGCAAAAGAAGATAAGTAACCAGTCACCAGGAAGCAAAAGAAGATAAGTAACCAGTCAACAGGAAGCAAAAGAAGATAGGTAACCAGTCACCAGGAAGCAAAAGAAGATAAGTAACCATACTCTGGCAGATCGTTGAAGCTCACGCTTTAAGTGATAGGTATGACAATAAAGAGAGGACGTATGATTGCCAATAATTGCCCAAATGGCAAAAAGGAAAAACTTTATCAATTTATTGTGCCACTTTTTAAGCACTTGCCTCTAGTTATTGCAGGTCAGATTTTTCATTTTCAAAACCAGTCTGCCACTCCTCCTCCCCTAAGACAGACACCGACGACAACAACAGAATTAAAGGGTCCTGACTTAGGACAAGAATTTAACTGGGTTCAATATGTATTCGAGTGCTACTCCTCTACACACTTTGGTGTAAAATCACATCCAGAGAACACAGTTGTTTTTCACGTGTAACCACGTAAAACTTTGGTAAACATAGCAAAATTTTCTTCGGTATAAATGATCGAGGAATTAAGAAGGTCATAAACAAAACAAATATTAAAATTTCGATTATATTCATGCAATAACTACAATGTGGATACAGTAAAAGTATGATAGAGTATTCATTGATCAATTGATTGATTAATTTATTAATTAATTGAAAAGGGACTTGCAGATGTAACTCCGAACGAAAGACATGACCAATTGAGCAGTGATCGGAAGTTCGAGCGCCATGCGCCATTTGCGCATATGGAACAGAAATGGCGCATAAAGTGGTAAATGTAAGCGCCAGTGTGGCGCAAGATATTTTCGTTTCGTATGTAAACGTTTAGATATGGTAAAATGGATTTCCGATCGTGTTTCGTGTCGCCATATTTATGTACAAAACTGTGTTGTGTTCCTCCAATGACAGGAGCACCACTTATATATTTTTGGGACGTCTCAGGCGTTTTACTTCATGTTAAGGATAGCATTGTGCGGTATATCTGATTACCAAAAACGTAATTAACCATCATCCATAATCTAAATTTTCAAAGTAAACAACTTAAATTATGTAAAAGTTGGCTAGTACAGTTGAGAAATTTTCTCAGATTATAATCTTTAAAGTAAACTTGCTATAATTTCGATTGGAAAACCCAAAGGCCTTTTTTGAATATAGTATTTGTCTCCATAAAAGGCGATTAGCTGTCCTTGTTAATGCTTTGGTCTTTGGTTAAAGTTCGTTTGTACATTTGTAAACATGCCTACAGCAAATTGTTGTTGTGTCTTGTCAAGAAATGTTACTCTCTTTTGTTATTCTTGATAAAATAATAATAATATAAAATATGCAGAGGAAATGCATGAAATGTCCTCTAATACGGAACATCGGGAATATAAAGTATGGCAGTCGACAAAGACCAAAATTTAATGTCAAAGGAACATAAACACGAACAAGGCGACGGTACCAGTATTAACATTGTTAATAAAGGTTCTCGTAAATATAGCCCGGTCTGGGAGGTTATGGCCCAGGTTACTGTATGATGGCAGCAAAATGTACTGCAAATCTTGCCAAAAGTCATTTCAACTAACTTGAAATTTAATTGGTCTAGTTTTCTTATTAGGAGCTACCATTTGATTTGTATGGGGGCTAGGATGAAAAATTTTGTCCTGCCTTTTATTTTTCCCTCTATTCGGTCCTGCCCTTTTTTTTATAGTTCATCCTGACTTTTTTTTTTTACATAAATTGTTGTCCTGCCTTTTTTGCAAATAATCTCATCCTGCCTTTTTTACTCAAAACTCCTGTCCTGTATTTTATCAAATTTCATCCTAGCCCCCATAAAACCAAATGGTAGCTCCTTAAGATTCATTTCTTCTTTTCCAATTTTGTGCAACAAAATCTAGGTCAGCTACTTTTAGTCTGCCATTGTCGTAGTTCTTGTAACTCAGTTTATTGTTTTTGCCCAATATCAATATAGAGTAACAGTTATTACTTTTATCTTTTATTATGTTACTACTATGATTGTACTATATGGTTTGATAATTAATATACATGTATGTTCAAGTTTCATGTTTTCTAAAAGAATGCCCAGAAATTTAATTAAATATCATAGATTTTTCAATAATTACTAGTACAGATTTTAAAAATCAGTCCAGATCAGATGACTATTCTTGATCTCGGCATTTCCTCATTAATGATTCTGTTCATTGAAGTGGTGTTGGTTTAGTCATATATTGCTCAGTTTTATACTTTTTATTATAATTCATTAAAAGTTTAATTTCTGAGTGATGTTACATTTCATGAACTCATACGATGTCATTCTTAGTCACACCAGAGACATATTTTCTTTTGTATGTCTTTGGTCACATAAATCTCCATGAAAATAAATATATATAACACAATGACATTTTACAGTGTTGTAACCTTTAATGTAAAAAGATGTGAAATTCAATTATATTAAAAAATGCAATTGAGAAAGTAAAGAAGATGTTTTATTTTCCATCAAATGGGCTCTCAAAGAGCATATTACTATATCAGACACTATTTAACGCAACAACAAAAACAATAATCAAGTTTTATGGAACGCCGTAACTGCCTAATGTGAACATATGTTTATAACATGTATAAATGAACATACTTTTCAACAAATGCACATACTTTTTCTATATAATTTATGCACTTACTATGCACTTACGTTTTCAATATATGCACATACTTTTCCGATATATGCACATAGTTTACTTTATATGTACACACTTTTCTATATATGCACATGGTTTACTTTATATGCTCATAGTTTTTTTGTTTTTTTGTTTTTTTTTTTTGTTTATTTATGCTCATACTTTTTCTATGTATGCACATACTCATTTTATATATGAACATAGTTATTCATGTGCATTTTCTATATGAACATAGTTCTTCATGTGCATACTTTTCTCTATATGAACATAGTTTTTAAATATGATAATTACCATTCACATGATCCTTTACTGTTTCCTTATTTTAAACCGTGTGGGGTTGACAGTTGAGCCTGTAGTTCAATGGTTGTCATTGGTTCATGTCTGTCATATTTGTTTTTCGTAAATTGTTTTGTTATAAATTAGACTGTTAGTTTTCTCAATTGAATTGTTTCATATTTTCATGACGGGGCTTTTTATAGTCGACTATACCGTATGAGGTTGTCCTCATTGTTGAAGGCCGTACGGTTGCATATAATTGCATACATCCACTTCATTTGAACTTTGGTGGATAGTTGTCTCATTGGTGATCATACCGCATCTCCTTATTTTTATATAAAGAACTATTTTAAACAGTAATATTGAATGATGTTTTAAGATTAAAGTAGTTTATGCATTAAAAATTAAAAAAAAAAAATTTGTATACATTTTTATTTCTTTGAAATTTCGATGAGCAATCTGCTTTTTGTAGTTTGTAAAAACGGGGTACTTTTAAACCTTGATTTTTCTGAATGAATGAATGATTTTATTCTCATAAACTAGTAAATAGCTACAGAGAAAATAACAGTTCATATATAATACATATTTTGTTTCGCATGTGTGAAAATAAATAACAGTATAATAATATTACAGTTTCTCTAACCAGGAGGACAGACTTTCACTGATATGTATCGTATAAATCTACACATTTTTTCTAGTTCAACAACATTTTCAGATGAGAATATATGATTAAATTTAATAATGTTAGCATGTTTGTTACAATAATGTGGTAAATATTTTTCTCTTTCTATGTTGAAAAAATTGCACGACATAATGTAGTGAAATTCATCGCCAATATCTGTAGAGCTGCAGAGGTGACAAGACCTTTCCGATCTCGGAATAGTTTGCCACCTTCCCGTCTCCACTGGCAAACGATGATTTCCGCATCTAAACTTACACAAAGTATATAAAAAAATTAAAAGGCAAAATCGATAAATATTTTTCAAATTTAAATTAGGTCTTGTAAATTCTATAACATAACATTTTCGAGGATTGATGTTAATCTGCAAACCAGTCTTGTCGAAATTGGTCTTTTAGCTTTTGCTCAATACTTAATTTTATCCATTTTTGTTAAAATAATCTTGGCAATGACATACATTTGACATGCCACATTCATCAAATATTTTCTTAATAAATAACATCCATTTATTTCCAATACCATAATTGTTATAATTAATGTATAATAGTTTATAAAGTATACAGGATAATTTATCTTCATTTGTATTATCAAGAAGGCGACACCAAAAGTTGATCATTCGCAGTTTAGCATACAAAGAAATAGGGTATCTCCCAAGTTCTCCATAAATCATAAAATTTAGAGTCGATTTTTTAAGTTTTAAAATGTGCTTACAGAATTTCAAATGCACTCGCTCAAGTATATCAAAATTTTCGTATCCCCAAATTTCAGCCCCGTATAGAAGAGTGGGTACAACAGCTGTATCAAACATTTCTAGTTGGCATTCAATCGATAAGTGGTTTAATCTGCTCTTCTTGATAACACTGTACATAGCTTTAGTTGCTTTCCTAGTTTCGAAAAAAGATGCATTTCTAGAGAAAATAACACCAAGGTATTTATAATGTTTAACTATCTCTATTTCTTCTTTTTCGATATAAGACTTCAAATTATTTGATATTCTTCCTCTTGTAAAAACCATCACTTTGGTTTTGCTAACATTGATTCTTATAATTTCCAATTATTACAATACTGTGAAAAATTATTTAAAAGTAACTGTAAATCTGAACTTGATTCAGCAAGTAAAATAGTATCATCGGCATATAATAATACAAACAGTTAATGGTATATATTTAGTTCATTTTCAATATCCAATGTTAAAGATTGTACAACACTAATGTTAACATTTTCTAAAAACTGCTGCAAATCGTTCAAATATAGAGAGAATAACAGAGGAGAACTGGTCATAATGTTTAACCATTTTGACAGACAGTTTTATTTTTTCAATATTTGGCGTTATAATTCATTTAATAAGATTAATTGCAATACTTGACCTCCGTTAGTTATTCTTTCACGATCATTTTTCTCGATAAACTGAATGACAGCCGTGGAGACGGTGAATCAATTCATGAAAGAAAATTTATAAGATAAAACAAAAGGAAAGGAACAAAGTTATGAGTATTTTATCTTTCATGTTTTTTCTCATTTGTTTTTTTAGAAAATAGTTGATTTTCTTCATAAAACTAAATCTGACGTCATAGTACAAGTTTCCGCAATTTTCGCAAGTATCGCAAAAAGGACATTCAAATTTTCAATAATAACAACAATACACACCTACTTTATTATCCCATGATACAAAAAAAAAAATAATATTTGTATGTATCAGTAATTTTGTTGCCGCACAAAATTAGCCTTTGGAAACACCGTGTGTTGCAATATAAAATTGATCGAAACTATCTTCTACTTCGCTTGGAATATAAAGTTTGGTGTTTTTTTTCAGTTCGTTACTTTCAGAAGTTTGTCCCTCCCCCGCCACATGATCGATATTCAGTCTACCCCTTTACCACTAAAGTGTTAACGCACAGACAGACACCAGGAAGGAATACGGTAAACTATATTACGTCAATTCTAATTAAAAAAAAGGCAGTTTCTATTTTGCCGGGAATTATAGTTATCTCGTACCATTAAAAGATTTGAAAAAAACATTGCATATATCAGAGACATATATATGTCTCTGCATAAATATTGTATATTTTTAATGGTGCGAGTTTGCTCTGGTACGAGTTTGCAATGGTACGATTTTGCAGTGGTACGAGTTGACTATTAGTGGTACGGGTTGACGTGGTACGAGTTTGCAATGGTACGAGTTGACTTGCTTAATCCTTTTGCCGGCACCGGCAAAAATAGAAAATATGCTATTTTGCCGGTTCTGACTAAAATATCTTAATTCAAGCCGGTAAAATAGCATATTTCTATAGAAATGGTTACCGGCACCGGCAATCTAGTGAATTTGTTATTTTGCCGGCTGTTTGTAAAGAGTGAAATTTAATATTTACTTTTGAAAAGTACTACGAAAATGTGCACTGTCAACATAAAAGAATCAAATAATTACTGATATGCTGGTAGTTAAATAAGATAACAGCTAACAATATTTGAGATAAATAGGATCGTCTAAAACATTTATCAGTTAAAGTGAAAATACGAATTTAAGAATTGTGTTGCAATTAAACCATATCAAAACATGTAGTTGAAATTATTTCTAAAATCAGGCTCAGTCTAATGCTACATGTATGCATAAGAATTTTAACTGTATGTTATAAAAATAATAAGTTTCTCATTGCATCATGAATTTGATAAAACATTATACAATATTATAACAAAATCATTTACAAAGCTTTAAAAGTCAAAAATGTTGAAATTAACAAGTTCAAATAATTAGCGTCAGTCAATTATCATTTACCCAGGCGTGGATCCAGCCATATTTAAAGGAGGCGGGTTTCAACACATGCAAGTCATATAAATAAGAGAGGGGTCCAAGCATATGTTCCCATACAAAAGCATTAGTTGTCAAACAAAAAGGGGGTTTCCTTTAGTAATTTGACCGAGAACAGTTATTTCGTAGTGCATTTCTTTTAGACAATAAATGAAAATTAAAAAAATCGCACTTGCGCTTTCTCAACTTAATATTTTTACAGTGTATTGTACTACTTTTGGGACAAATTATATCAAAATTATAGAAAACTTCATCAGCTCTAACTCAAAATATGGACAATTTTATGTTAAGTTGAATTCTTTTGACAGCTGCAGACATACTAATTTCTAACCTTTTTCAGCTGGACCAAATCACTACTTTACCTTAAAATTCATGACCCAAATTATTTTACAGTGTAATTTCATCGATCCCCCTTCTTGTTATTTGAGGCATAAATCATGAAGAAATAAAATTGGAAGGTGTATGAAAAAAAATTGCAAGTAATACACACACTAGGGACTATAACTGTGTTCCCGGACATAATAGGATAGAAAGACTTAATCCATCTTAATAAAACTTATTGGTATGACCCAAGCTTAATAAATTATAAGACTGTGTGGACCAAGTTTCATGGCAATAAGATATATATAATAGACAAAATAACCATTTTTAATTTCAACTTTGGGTGTTAAATTTTGACGTTAAAATTGAAGAATTTCAACTATCAACATTTGTGGCTTTAAAAATTTAGATATTGCAAAAAAATACCTTTAAATGCCCTAATATTAAATGTATTATGTATTGAAAGCAATAGAATACTCATTTGATATATCAGATTTATTAGAATTATTCAAAAGTCATATTTATATGAGCCTGTGCCTGAAAATAGAGGTTTTCGAATGAAGGGGGCCTTACATGAAGATGTAATATTTTCCAGCAATTTAAAATTTGTGAAGTGTTTTTGTTATAAATAATCCTTCCATATGTATTAAATGTACTTTAAATGGAAAGAAAAATTACATTTAGCATATCATATGAGTACATGTATAAAATGGTCTTGTGCCAAGTAAGACTAAAAATAATTCAGGGTCAATTTAGGCCGTAGCACATATTTACATTTAAAAATGCATACTGAAGCTATAGGAAATAAAAATTTGTTTCTTTTTGCTCTTTTCTATCCTCAGGTAACATGATACAAGAAGACTGAGTACAAAAGGACTCTTGCATTCAACTATTTTTGCAGACAGTATGGATTGATACAAAGACATATATTTAAACCACTTACTATCCTACAGAAGAAAAAAGGAAGATAGAATGTGAAATGAAACAGGTACAAAAGACATTGTAAAGTGCTTTTTATACAAATTTAGTGAAATCTTTATGACGGACTTCAACTTTTATGTACAAAGCTCCTCACATTTTACTTGCTACAAACAGGCCGTTAGACGAGGACCATTCACACAACACAGTTTGCACATTTTTTCTGTGATAATCTACTTTTCTCTAGATTCAGATTTCACAAATGAATAATACAATTTGATAAAAGCCTAGACACACAAATATTGACACATGAAAACATGTCAGATAGAAAGTCAGAATGCCACATATGCATAAAAATGGAAAAGGCTTTGAAATACTTATTTTGACCATATAATGCCCAAATGGGACATTTTGGCAGATTTCTATCAAATAAAAGTTTAAATCCTTTACTTTCATGCAGTTTGACAAATTGAAGTATTTAGGGGAACTACCGGTTCTGGCGACTTTTTGCTAAGGTTAACCCTATTGGGAAAAGGTAGCCTCCCGAGAGGTAGCCTTCCGATGTGAGGCTATTTCTATGACGTCTTCATTTTGTAACATGACACTAATTAATTAAATTAATTAATTTCTTTGGAGGATAAGCTCATCATAAAGTGTTACTTATTACGTATGTCTTAATTAACTACGTTATTCGGCGGCGGCGGAGGCGTTGGTGGTGGCGGCGGTGGTGGTGGCGGCGGAGGTGGTGGTGGTGGTTACGCATGACTGCTCGTTGGATTTGGTTCATTGATTTTGTGTCTATTCTTGTAATGTCTCACATAGCATCCTTTCTCCACATCACACTTTCGACGAGTATCAAACATCTTGAGAGATATTAAAATACATCCTCTTCCTTCAAATGATAAACGATGAGAGACCCCTGCCGAAATTTGTGCCTACAGTTGATTGAATACCTAGCTACGCCCCTGAATATCTATAAAATTTGAAAGGCAAGGGTGTATATACCTGAAACATTTGAAATCAGGGATGTTAAATACCCGAATACGTTTACAAAGATTTATACGACCAAAAACTACTGAAGAAAAGTATGACACAAACCATGCAGATAACTGACATCCAATCAAAACTATATGTATCGTAGTAGAACACTGACTTCCAATCACCATATGTCTACTTTATCAGATCGCTCAATTATCATGGTATATTTTTCTTGAGATAACTGTTATAATGTGGACATATTCTCTATTGTACGTGTACAGATTGTTAATCGTAATTAATATGCAATGCAAAAGAATTTTATGCCCTATATTCATTTTATATGAAACCAGGAATTTCGCTCAAATTGGAAGCCTATGACTATCTTCAACTTGTGGTGAGATGCGCGAGTTTTCTCTATGTTGAAGGCCTCCATTTAAGATGAAGATTAGCAATTAAAGCACTGTTCCTTAAATTTCCCCTATTAAATTCTGTCTAGTAATTTTGTATCCTAAATTAAAAGAGAGGCAAAAGAAACCAAATGGAAATTCAAACTCTCAGTTCAAAAATAAACTGACAACGCCATGGCAAAAAAAAAAAGAAAAGACCAACAGACAAATAACAGTATCCATATCCTTTTCTCCGATATAATTATAGACTTTGCCCTTCTTGCTGCGCTGACGCCGTAGAATGTTCCCCTGTGATTAAGATGTATAATGGTATATTGCAGTAAATGAGTATTTGTTCTTAAGAAAACTTTCCATGCGTTTTGTTTCATTTTCTCTATTACGGTCAATTTTTCATCAAAATGATTATGCAGTCCATCCGATTGATTGATTGTTGGTTGCTCAACGTCCAGTGGCAAGTATTTCATGCATGTTCAGGACTTGAACAATTTAACAATAAATATAATAGGTATGTCCCGAATAACGGCTGTCTGGGTTGAAGCTCGGGGAAATTTTAAATCCACTGGAAAATGAAGGTAACATAAATTTTGCATTGCAACAGGCCATGCACCTACGGACCCCCTAAAGAGTTGTTGCAAGTGCTCATAACTTGTAGAGAGCGGGGCACGCTCTCTACACGTATCGCAGTATTTAACGTCCCCATTCTGACCAGACGTGGCTGCGTTTTTCTGCATCCCGCACAGCCAAACGTAGGCCTCACTTTGGCAAGTGTTTTACTGACGGTCGGAAGAAAACCTGTGTCCATATTTCTATTCCCCAGTCACCTTTGGGAGGCAGTCCACCCGAGTTATATTTTATTTTCATATATTATTTCAAAGCATGTTTATATGACATACCGTTTGATGTTCCCCGTGGTTGTCTTAATGGTGGATTGTTCTTATATAGCAAGATCTTTTGTATTTAATTGTCTCATTGCATGGAACCTGTGCGTATTGTATAAGCCAACACTTGATGGATTGGTATTTATTAGCCAGTCGTTGCTCCGTCCAAGCATGGTATTATCGTTGTAGTCTCGAGTTTTATCGTTTTAGTCTCGAGTTTATAAGTACTAAGGATTTTCTACCCCAAGAATATATTACATAAGCTGTATTTGGCAAAACCTTTCGGAAATTTGGATCTTCAATGCTCTTCAACTTGAGAAGTTCAAGGCAAGACTAAAAGGATCATGAGAACAGCAGCAAGTTTTACCATATATACTTCGAGGTATAAAACAAGATAAAGCTATTTTAATCGAACTTTACAAAAGAACAAGTAGTTGGCCATTAGGAGTCGGAACACAACAGAACTGTGATACATCAAGTCAAAACCCCTCACTAGTCCATGCAAAACAGTCTAAAAATAAGGTCACAGAGAAGCAGATGGGGTATTTTTAAGAATGAATTTATGTCTTGTCTTTGTGTTATAAAAATTCTTATTTCTATCAAAACTCGACTCAAATTTTTAGTCTTAAAGGGAAAGGATATACTATTAAAATTCCTTCAAACTACAGATTTATTTGTTTAAGTTGTTATTGGTGGTATTTGATCACAGCTCAACATTGCACTATTTTTTATTGCAATAAAATTATTTATGAAGATTTAAAATTATATATATGTATCAAACTCCTCGCTCACAATGGATAATAAAAAGAAATATAAAAATAATTAAAACCAATGGTTCTATATACTTTTATATTAAATAAGTACAAAAATAGCTACTTCCGGTTTACACAAGGTCACTTCCGGTTGGATTTTCAAGGTCAAATGGCTTGCAACCTAATGCAAAAAGTCCCATGGCTTTATCATGTATACATATGAGGTAAAAGCAAAGGTCAAAATCCAGAACGTCAAACTTACCTATGACCTTGAGCTCAATTTCAAGGTCATAAACCAAGGACCTCAATTCAAAAGACCCTAGGTCTTAGTTATATATGGTTAATGAGTTATATCACCATACGCGTATTTTTAAATACAAGAGGGGAGAAAACTCTAATTTTATGTTAGCGCACCCTTTAAACCAAAATGTATGTGTTACGACATGTCGCAACTAACAATTTAGTAATAATATGTTGTCGATATCTTATACGGTTTTTGAAAAGAAGTGAAAATAAGCCAAAATCAAAATTTAGAATATGACCTTGACCTTTGACCTTGACCTAATTTTTTTTTTTTGGACCATAACAATCAGAACAAAAGCAATAGGTCTTTGTGGAAAGACCTAACAATGTGTGTTCCTGACGAATGACAAATCCGTTTACTGTCGTTTGTTTTCTGTTTACGTATCCCTGCATTGGATCCTGAAATATATAAATACTACATACAATATATGCAGTTTTATTTCACAGTTTACAAACAAAGTGTGTTTCGTGTATAAATAGGAAAATGTTTAATAAATGGTATTTACTTATTCGTTTAATGCATATTTACAATATGTAATACTTTAGAATGCTCATATTTTTACCTAGGACATTGGGTTTGTTAAAACATCACGCTTTGTCACAAATTTATCAACCGTTTTTCACTCTACATTTAATATCTCCAGGAAAGATCTTCAAAGCGTGCTACAGATTTTAACTATTTGTATATCAAAGACTACCCTATGAATCATTAAATTGGCACCTGCTGAGATCTCCCCCGGTTTTTCAGGTGGGATTCGTGTTGCTCAGTCTATATTTTTCTATGTAGTGTTTTTAGACGGTCGATTGTGATTTAGTCGTTCTTTTCAATAGTGTTGTCAATATTCTTTAACTTTTGACACTTGATGTACCTTTTGGTATCCTATGCCTCCTTTTTACTTTCACCAGAAACAGGCCGAGCTGTAATACTTGAACGCAAATCGCGGGAAGTAAAGTTACAAAAGGGGTCTACATAGTATCTTTATATCATCTTTATATAGTTAGTAAGTCGAGAACAAACTAGAGTTTAAATTTACAGGTATGTTCGAATAAATGTACATTAATGAGACAAGGCCTCAAAATGACTAGAGTAAAACAATTCAAACAGGAAAACCAACGACCTAATCTATATAAAAAACGAGAAACGAGAAACACTTATGAATACCATGGTTTTCTTCATACCTGTCTGTAATATGTCTGACAGCTTCTGTTGAAGAGTGTTTTGTGTCCGTACTATTTCATCAATTTGTTTTTGGATCACGATATCTTTTGTGTCAAGTTTGCCTATCTTCATCCTGTTATTTCTATTATTAGTCTCTATCAGTGTCTGTATATCTCTCTGTATTTTGACCTGATTTTCATACAGTTTTATTAAGTCTTTGACATCCACTTTAAGTTTTCCAATAGTTTGATTGAACATAACTGTATAATTCTTTAACACTATAAATAGAAATAAATCAATTTAGACGTAAGCTTCAAGATATCAAGTGTTATTTAATGTTTTACTTTGTACGCGTATGTTTGTTGCAAACTGCACAATCGGAAAATGTTTAACATTTTTTTTTTTGAAATTTTACTGAAATTACTTAATAATCACTGTCATTGTAGGACGTACTTTTAGTGTGATTTAAAATATTATAAATCAAATGTTTATCCATTCCACAGAGATTACCAAAGATCTGAAACTTACACCAAGTTCGTTTAAAATTGAAAAAAAATGTAAGCTTATCAAGTAAAGCAAAAGAAACAAAAATGTAAAATATAGAAGACAAGATCATGTTCCTGACTAAGAACTGACAAAACGGTTGTTCTAATACCAAAAGTTAAAGAAGAAACACAGACAACTTTTGTTTCAGGAAGGCACTATAACTTTATGTTAAAGACCAGCACCAAATTAGCAACACATTTTTCAGACATCTCTTTGCTCTGTACTCTTAAATGCCACGTGCTTAGAAGCAGCAATTACCTATTTTTGAAGACTGGTTCGTTGCAGCTGGGCTCGTACCTGTGATCTCCAGCACACGAGGCGGTTAAACCAGACATGAAGAAGTTATTTTTAATGTTTGCCAGATATTTGGAGTGCCATAAAAATATTTGCTCACTAACCCCTACTTTTCTTTCTATAATTTGATTACATATAGTTTAAAATGTCATCTTTGAAAATCTTGTAAAATCCAAGTTATTCTATAATCGTTTTTGAAAGAATAAAGGAGCCAATGTTAAATGTATGAAAAATCTAGAGAGTATTGTTTCCCGCCAAATTTTTAATGGTTTATATCTCGAACAAGCACAAAGACCCTTCAATTTTATCTGCTTTTTTAGTTTCTTTATTGATATACTATCATTTTATAAAAGTCGTTTAAATAGCTTGTTATTTTGAAACAGAGTAGCGAACATCCTTAGCGTGAATCAGCATATCAAATTGAATGCGTAAAATTATCAACCTACATCAGTTCAAAAACCAATGGTTATTTAACGTCTAGCTTGACATGTTTCTTCTATATATTTAAACCTAAAACTTTTTGATGGTGTATGAATTTGAATCCTTCTGTGTATAACTGACTGACAAGCTTAATCGGATTTGTATTTGACTATTTTGTGAGATAGCCGTTCGGCCGATCGGGTCACACTTTTTACCTTTGGGCTCTTTTATACATAAACATGATAAATGAACACATATTGCAAAGAAGTAATAAAATACCAAGTTTCAAAGTCTTTAGTTTGGTGTAATTAACTACCCAATTCTTTCACTAGAAAAAAGATATCTGAGTGCAAAGGGTTTTACCACATTATATCAAATGATTTACGCTTAAACAAAAGGTGTAAAATAAACCCTTCAAATTTAAACGTAAGAAACTTTTACGTAACTAATATTTACGTTACATTTGCAATTATCAGGAAATCACACGTTTATATCAAAAAATGTTCACCCCTCCCCAAATAAAGAAAAATTGTGACCTCCCATCAAAAACGTGTAAAACTTACTGATGCTCATGTTGTTGATGTGTTCACTATGTTTTTCATGTCCAACAAATAACCTTTCTACTTCCTCTTCAGATTTTTTTATCTGGAATCTGTTGTGCAAGGAATTGTTCCTCAATACTGTAAAATGGTAAAAACAAAGGAAACGTAAAGCGTTTTCAATAAAAAAAAATATGGTTGATTAGAATAGTACTTGCTTATTACAGATCTGCTTTCTCGTTTTTTCAATATCCTTACACTTCAAAACTTAAGAAATATTAAATATTTTCTTAAGTTTATCGGAAGATTCCAAGACCTTGTTGATAAATATTCCATATCAACTTCACAAATAATACACCTTAGTCTTGAAGTATAAATTATAGGTACTGAAGTTGTTTTTCATTTTGATTACGTATTATATTGTTCTTTTTATTTGTCTTTGTATATTTTTAACTTTACTGTTTAGTTCATGTTTGGTAGTATCCTTTTTGGCGTGACTCGGTACTGATACATCCCGCCATTGTGTTATTGCACTATGGTCATATTTTTGCATTTTATCTTTCATTTTTGCTTATGTGCTTTGTCTATATAGTGTTATGATGCCATTTTATTTATTTTTTGCTGACATAGTTGTTTGTGTTTTATAATGATCAGTATTAAAATGGTGACGGTTGTACCACTATTTTTGACATTTTTACCTATTATGTCTTTTTGTTTTGCTCACACATTGTTGTCAACATAATGAAATCCATGCGACTATGATCAGTGGTTTAGTTAGCTGTAAAACCAGGTTTAATCCACCATTTTCTACATAAGGAAATGCCTGTACCAAGTCAGGAATATGACAGTTATTTTCCATTCGTTTGATGTGTCTGAGATTCGAGTTTGCCATTTGTTAAGGGACTTTCCGTTTTGAGTGTTCCTTGGAGTTTGGTATTTTTGTAACATGTATTTTACTTTTTAAGTATTGGTTCCTCATAGTATATTATATTACATGTATAACAATCTCTAAATGAACAAACCTGCATGCTCTAAACTCAAATCTTGAAATTGAAGCATAAGGTATATCACCAAGCCAATGGATACTAGAAATGAACTAAATAAAATTGCGAGGAAAACGATAAAAAAGTTCCATCTTTGTTTTTTAATGCAAGAACAACATGTGTTTTGGTGTTCGGTTTTTGGTGAGACCCAATCAGATGTTTTGCCTATATCATCGTCATGTTCCTCTACTACATCCAGTCCACAATTATAGTCGTTGTCAAAGATATATGTTTGACTTTCTCCCTGCTGATTCTCTTCTTCAGATGATTCTGAAATGTTGAGTTTTAAATGAATTGCAAATCCTCGAGACAAGGGTATATAATTATTTACACCTACGTATGGAGCTCTTTACTGGGAAGACTATTGAAGTAGTTCAGTTTGTCCTATTTCCAATGCAACCCTTATGATACTTTGAAATGGAATTATATCATGAAACACTAATTATACCAAATAACAACTTATATTTTAGATTGATGTCATGATAATTGCATATTATCTTTTTGGTTTCAGTTGGAAAGAACGAAATTGTCTACATTAATTACTACTATTACTGAACTTCTGAATAAATATATACCGAAATATTTTACAACATATCCATCTGTACTCAAAATGCAAAAGATGTTGTTATTGCGTAACTGTCAGTTATTGCATAATTTAGCTATATTTATCAAGAAACTATCTACTCTCATTTAGTGAGATGCATGTATCTTATAAGTTTTATGATCTTTAGAAAGTACACTTATGTTATTAGTTTCCTGTCTATTCTGTCATTTATTGAATTTGATTTGTAATTTGTCCTCATGTAACACATATTTTGTGTCTGAGTGTAAATACAAAAAATGAATAATTGCCAATTTTATCACATAAATTGCGATTTGAATTCTAGCTACTTAAAATTGTGTAACTATTGAAAAAAAAAAAAAAAATCAGGAAGTTTATGTTGATATTTCAAAAATAAAGGATGGTTACGCTTTTATGATTATTAATTTTAAAAAAAATTGGTTCTTGGGACAGACGATACGTGAATTCACGATTTTATAATTTTTACTAATCAATGTATCGTACAACTTGATATATAATATGATGGAATGTTAAAATAAAATGAACAAAAAACAGGCTGAACTGCATTTTTGTAAAATGAAATATGTTCAATTTCTGTACACGAAGAATAAAGAAATAGAAACAACATTCACTGAAATAAGGAAAATTTTAGGATACAATTCTATTTTTATACCATACAGCCGACATTTTTGTTTTCAAAACATAACGCACCCGATCATACAAACTTGAAGAGCAAGTTATGTTGTATGTATGACTTCATTTCATCTTAATAAAATACTGAATTGACCAGATTTTTTGTTTTAACTATTTATTACAAATGTAAAAAAAAAAAAAGGATTCAAATGTTATATTTATTTATTTATTTTTTTTTTTTTTTTTTGCATCCTATTTGTCAGCAACCAGTTATCAGATGCAATTTAAAAATTATTGGATCAATAAGCGTTTTAAGGATGTTCGGTACTCTGTTTCAAAATAACAAGCTTTTTAAAAGACTGTTAAACTTTGATAGTATATAAATAAAGAAACTTGAAAAGCAGAAAAAATGAAGGGTCCGTGTGCTTGTTTTTGAGACACTTTTTTCTTTTAAAAATGATAAAAAAAATAACAAGGATTTCATAAGATTTTCAAGGATGACATTTTTAACTGTATGTAATCAAATTATGGAAAGAAAAGTAGGGGTTAGCGGGCAAAATTTTCAAATAGCTCTACATGGATGAAACCATTGGATTCCGAATATCTGGCAAACTTTCCAAATCAAGAGGAGCAAACATCCTTAATTCGTTTGACCAAATTCATTGTAATTCCCTGTCTGTTGTTCATTTGTTTCAAATGTAGACTTAGGATACATCGTATTCCGTCGTATTCACAAACAATCATAGGTGTATCAATATCATAACTTTCAAATGCTAATCCAAAACCATAACTGCATCAATTTCAGTCTTAAATATTTGTCTTCTTAATGTATTAGTTATCTTATAATATCTTTTAAAAAATCATCAAAGATACAAGGCTTATATTTTTTTGTTCTTTTTTTACCAGAAATGTCATATTCTAGTCATTGGAGATTTACAAAGGATAATAAAAAAACAAATGGCTTAATAATGACAAATATCAGTACAAAATTTGGGGGGAAAAATTGTTTGTACTTCATAATTATCTATGTCGATGAATTAACGATAGGGACAAATAAAAAAAAAACTCAATTTTCTATCTGGTCCTTTTTTTAACCACAACGGTGCATTATCGAATCCGTATGGTTACAAACAAAATGTCCATTAATTGTCGGATGTGCGATGTGATGTATATTTCTTGTGTTTATAATGAGGATTAACACCTCAATTGTATGTGTAAATCAATAAAATTCTATACCCATCTCTGGCCATCCGCCAATGGTGATCTTCCCGATTTATTTTGCAGTCTTTACTATAACTTATACTTATTGTCAAAACCGGGCTATCCAAAAACAGTGTTTCTTCTGTAATGATAGTTACGTAAGATATCAGACACACATGAACATAATATAAATTGCTTTCCGTACAATTTTGCTTTTCAATAGAACCATGCTAGATGGAGCATGAAATTATTTATATATAGCGATAATTAAACTTCCTAATGGATTTGTAATATGATTATAGTTTATCATAGCATCGCTATTTAGACATGAACGGCCACTCATACATGTCATATAATCACTTACTTCTGCAATACCAAAAATATGCACTTTAACAAAATTTACAAAACTAAGTATTGACAGCTTTAGCATCAATTGACTGAAACACATAATATTGTGACATGATTATTATAAATAGTCGTATAAATATGTAACAGAACATAATTTGTAACTTATTGTGTAGTGCTTTATCGGGGTCAGACCTATAATCCGACAGTCCCATAATCCGTCAGTCCTGTAGTCCGACAGTCCTACAATCCGACAGCCCGATAGTCCGACAGTCCTATAATTCGACAGGTCGATAGTCCGACGCGCGGTCACTTGTCTCTGAAATATATGCCTATATAGACCTGGAACGTTTGTAAACTGATATATTTTTTAACACAGAAAATTGTCAAATCAGTCAGTATGACGTCTTGTACAGGGCCGCACTGATCCCATACGAACCGGATGAACTTTCACACCCTACACGTTCATACCAAAAAGTCCGTTCGCACCCTACGCGTTTGGTTTTGTTTCTTTATGAAACAATGAAAAAAATAAATATTTATAGCAATACACTAACCAAAACTCGATTTTTTCATTGTTTCATAATAAATTGACATTCTGAAAACGTTTTTTGTGTTGATTAAATTTAAAATCATGTTTTGCTTAGAGAATTGCTATTTTGTATATTTTTTCCATTGGAAGTACAGCGATTTATATTGCTACGCAAAAGCAGTGATAAGATATTATTTTGATGACAGAAAAATTGACGCAATTTATTAAGATTTCATTTCAAATCATGAAATATGAAACATCTTCTGAAAGTGTTATTGCATCTTGAAAATTTGAGATAATGGCACTATTCCTATTTTATCAAAAGTTATGCTCTTTTAAGAACAAGAGAAAAGATAAAAAAAAATATTTATTGCTTCTATGTAATTCAATCCGATGTAGTCGTTTCATATCTTCGGGGCGAACGCCCCTCAGATATGAGAAGAATACATCTAATACATGCGACATATCACATTCAACCACATGATACGTTATACATGTACGTGCATGCGCATGTACAAAATGTATGTAAACAGACATTCTCGTTATCAACATCGACATGATGGATATATTAAGGTACCATTTGATTTTTATGGAGGTTGGGGCTTGGATGAAAAATTTTGTCCGGTATTTTATTTTTTCTAGATGTAATATCTGTCCTGCCTTTTTATTTTTCACTCTATTCGGTCCTGCCTTTTTTATTAGTTTATTCTGACTTTGTTTTACATAAATTGTTTTTAGATAAGTTGTCATTCTGCCTTATTGCCAAGTTGCTTATCCTGACTTTTTTTAACTCAAAACTCCTTTTCTTTATTTCAAATTTCATCCTCCTCCCCCCCCCCCAAAAAAAAATCAAACGGTAGCTCCTGACTTTTCAAATAGTATAGGTTTTAATTTTTATACCATTTTAACGCATTCCATTTTTTTTTTAATTTTTAAACACTGCTGGCGTTTCGGCAGTGTGCTAATAAGCTTATATGAAGACGAGATCCATCCCCTTCGCAGCAACACGGCTTCGTGTCGGACCATCGAACTGTCGGATTAACGGACTGTCGGATTATCGGACTGTCGGACTATCGGTCTGTCGGACTACTGGAGTGTCGGAATTTCGGGGTGTCGGATTATAGCTACGCTCCCGCTTTATCCTTTATCCAATTTAACATTTCAAGTTGACACGATTTTATGATTAATGCAAAATTATAGCTGTTAATAATTTAGTGTTTTATTCAGGAATTTACACTTTTTTCATGCTAAACCAAAATAAATGAGAAGACAGTCAACTTACATACAACATCGACATGAGCTATGACAGTTCTTTGTGTATGTTGATGATAGATAATATATATGGTAGACTTTATAGGACATAATTGAATGGATGATTACTAACAAGGTTACATTCTTTGATCGTTCATTGGCAATTATGAGATGCATATTCGTGACGTAAACATATTAAAAATGAATCAAGTCATTTGCTGTGCAAGGTGGGTAACCCGGGTTTAAAAAAGGCTTAAAATTTTAACTGCAACAGGAAAAGACGGTATGTGAAAAAAATTGCCTCACAACAATATACACTTATTCATTATAGGATTTAGAGGTTATGGAGGGAGCGTAAGTGTTACAGAATATCATTATTGTGAAGTAGGTGCTACGTAATGGCTATAATGGTATGAAGGGGGCGTAAGTGTTAGGTAGTGGCTGAATTGTCATGTAAGGGGTCATTGTTACGTAGCTGCTACAAAGTTATATAAGTGGAGTAAGTGTTACGTAGTAACTATAATGTTCTGTAGGGGGATTAAGTTTTACGTAGTGACTGATATGTTATGTAGGGGTGGTAAGTGTTATGTAGTAGCTGTAATGTTATGTAGGCGGCGTAGTGTTAGGTAGTAGCTATAATATCATGTAGAGCGAGTAAGTGTTACGTAGTGTCTACAATCTCATGTAGAGCAAGTATGTGTTTCGTATTGTCTATAATGACATGTAGGGCAAGTATGTATTACGTAGTGGCTTTAATTTCATGTTGATGGAGTAAGTGTTACGTAGTGGCTATAATGTCATGTAGTGCAAGTAAGTGTTACGTATTAGCTGTAATGTCATGTATGGGAAGTAAGTGTTACGTAGTGGCTATAATGTCATGTAGGTGGAGTAAGTGTTATATAGTGTCAATAATGTCATGTAGGGCAAGTAAGTGATACGTAGTGGCTGTAATGTCATGTAGGGAGGGAGGGATTACGTAGTGGCTATAATGTCATGTAGGGCAGGTAAGTAATACGTAGTGGCTATAATGTCATGTAAGGGAATACGTAATACGTAATGGCTTCAATGTTTTGTATAGAATAAAGTGTCACGTAGTGGCTTTAATGTCATTAAGATGGAGTAACTGTTACGTAGTGGCTATAATGTCATGCAGATGGCGTAAATATTACGTAGAGGCAATGATGTCTGTAGGGCGAGTAAGGGTAACCTTGAGGCTATAATGTCATGTAGGGGAATACGTGTTACGTAGTGGCTTTAATGTTACGTATAGAAGAAAGTGTCACGTAGTAGCTTTAATGTCATTAAGATGGAGTAACTTTTACGTAGTGGCTATAATGTCATGCAGATGGCGTAAATATTACGTAGAGGCAATGATGTCTGTAGGGCGAGTAAGTGTAACCTTGAGGCTATAATGCCATGTAAGGGAATCCGTTTTACGTAGTGGCTTTAATGTTACGTATGAGTAGTAAGTGTTACGTGGTGGCTATAATGTCATGTATGGGGGTATGTCTAACGTACAAGCTGTAACATTATGTAGGGGGAGTGTGTGTTACGTAGTGGCTATAATGTCATGTAGGTGGAGTAAGTGTTACGTAGTGGCTTTAATGTCATGTAGGTGGATTAAGAGTTAAATAATGAGTTTAATGTTACGTATGAGGAGTATGTGTTACGTATTGGCTATAATTACATGTAGGCCGATTAGGTGTTACGTAGTGGCTTAAATGTCAAGTAGGGGGAGTATGCATAACGTAGTGGCTATAATGTTATGAAGGAGGAGTATGTGTTACGTAGTGGCTATAAAAGAATGAAGGTGACGTAAAGATTACATAGTGGCTATCATGTTATGTAGGGGAGTATGTGTTACGTAGTGGCTATAATGTTATTTAGGGGAATTTAGTATTACCTAATGGTTATAATGTTGCGTATTGGCTATAATTACATGTAGGGCGATTAAGTGTAACGTAGTGGCTTTAATGTTATATAGGGGGAGTATGTGTTACGTAGTGACTATAATGTCATGTAGGGCGATTAAGTGTTACGTAGTGGCTATAATGTCATGTAGGTGGAGTAAGTGTTACGTAGTGGCTATAATGTCATGTTGGTTCGAGTATGTGTTACGTAGTGGCTTGAATGTTATGTAGGGGGAATTGTGTTACGAAGTGGCTATAATGTCATGTAGGAGGAGTATTTGTTACGGTGTGGCTTTAATGCCTCATAAGGGGATTATGTGTTACGTAGTAGCTTTAATGTTATGTGAGGGAGTTTATGTTACGTAGTAGCTTTAATGTTTTATAGGAGAATTAAGTGTTACGTAGAAGCTTTAATGTTATTTAGGGGGTATGTGTTACGTATTGGCTTTAATGTTTTATATGGGATTATGTGTTACGTAGTAGCTTTAATGTTATGTAGGGGGAGTATGTGTTACGTAGTGACTATAATTTCATGTAGCTGTAGTTAGTGTTACGTAGTGGCTTTAATGTTATGTAGGGAGAGTATGTGTTACGTAGTGACTATAATGTCATGTAGAAGGGGTATGTGTTACGTAGTGGCTTTAATGTCTTATAGGGGGATATTGTGTTACGTAGTAGCTTTAATGTTATGTAGGGGGAGTATGTGTTACGTAGTAGCTTTAATGTCTTTTAGGGGGATATATGTTACGTAGAAGCTTTAATGTAATTTAGGGGATATGTGTTACGTATTGGCTTTAATGTCTTTTAGGGGAATTATGTGTTACGTAGTAGCTTTAATGTTATGTATGGGGAGTATGTGTTACGTAGTTGCTATAATGTCATGTTGCTTGAGTTAATGTTACGTAGTGGCTTTAATGTCTTAGGGGGAATCCATGTTATGTAGTTCCTATAATGTTATGTAGGGGGAGTATGTGTTACGGAGTGAGTATGATGCTGGGCGGAGAAATTTCGAATGACCTTTCTACATACCAAATTAACCCTCAATTAGTATGAAAAATCAAATCAGAGAACAGTATATATAGATGCGCAGCAAACCAAAAGCTACAAAATCAAGAATATACCCTAACAATTTAAATAAGTGTTAACTTTGTGGAAAACAGAAGTGTATATAGACTTTATGAAGAACACAACTGTACTAGACTTGATGAAGAAATAAAAAGTGTAGACTTTATAAATAACAAATATATAAATCTTAATTGTATGTGTAGTGTCTTTCGAGTTGGCAACACGATATTATAGATATTAAATGCTCATATTTTGTGAGCATGCCGTTGGTTTTTTTCTGATGATTAAAACTATTATTAAGCGTGAACCAGGGAGAGAAATATATAGCATTAAAACGATTTTTTGAATTGACATTATAATAACCTTATATCAAGTATTTAGACAATTTACCTGTCCATCCATTACAAAATACGAGGGTTAAAGGGAAGAGTTTTCCAGTACGCACTTTATTAGGCTGTACAAATCTTGCAGGGGGCGGATCCAGGATTTTGGAAAAGGGGGGGGGGGCGTAGTATTAATTATTAAAGTTCGCCGAGCGGAGCGAGGCGAATTTTTTTTTTTTTTTTTACCTTTCTTTCGGCTAAAAAACATTAAATAAGTGTAAAATGCATTTTATAGTTAAAGTGTAGGAGTTGGACGTTTTTATGCCGTATTCTTTCCATCAATTGTCTATTATGAAATGATTGGATGGATCCAAAGCTATGTACTAATTAATATATTTGATGTGGGATTTGTCAGTTAAAAATGGACACGGAACCAGATTTCTTGTTGTAAACAAGATATACGGCTATTCAATGAAATTTACAATACGACCGACACGAAGAAAGACAAACAAGCAATTTTCATCCAAATTTTGGTTTGAAATGTTTCACCCAACAAGGGAAGTGAGGGGTTCCAAAGCAACCAAAGGCTACGAATGAGTCCGAAATGACAATGAAGTTGTGAAGACGGTCGACACATGGAGACATATAGGCCACACCCTGCAGGCAGGTTGCAGTCGGGCCTTGAAAAAGTATTCAGTATATCAGTTCGGCGAAACAGACATTCCGGTCAAATATGGGATTCACATGCAACCCCCCAAAAAAAATTACGCCCGTTTTTTATTCATCATGTTCATTTAATGCTAAATAATTCTGCTGAAAATATTTTATTCTAATAGCAAAAAAGTGGACAAGATTATTGTTTTCAATCCTGATACGGCCAGAATTTTTGTTTACGGCAAAAATCAGGGTCAGAATTTTTTCTCTAAAATATCTCAGACTGCCACATCAGATCAAATGGTCCGTACCTTAGACTTTAAATCTATATCTAGAGCTTACTGACTGGGGATCACTATTCAGCAATGTTATTAATGGGCTGGGGCGTGTGGGGTTAAACATGTTTTCGTAGGTAAATAATATTGCTGTGGAACTTTTTTTTTCATGAGAGTGTAATAGAGTATTACTTTCTGTTGGGTGGAATTGTGAAATAGAAGTCAATACGTTCTTGCTCAATACTTTGTCGCTTTGAAGGTGTCATGCTTGTCATCCTCAGCCTAAGCAATATGACTGTTACTGTAATTTGAATTTCAAAATGACTGAGTGACGTTTTTTACGACGAACTGGTCAACTCCACTGTAGGGAATCACATGACTTTCACATAATCAATAATATATTACAGTAAATACGAGCGAAAAATATCTTTATAAGTAATGAATTGTCGCATAAAAATTAAATACACGGGAAATGGCAAAGTTCACGAAGTCAAGTCTGATAAATCATTTTACAAAAAAAAAAAAAAGTGCAAGCAAAGGGGGTACGCCCTCTACGCCCCCCTCTGGATCCGCCACTGTCTTGACACTAGCGATTAAATTGCTGTCATAAATCATTGATATGGACACACACACACACAAACTGATAAGTTTATAGGTTCGGGGGGGTCCAAATTGGCAACACAACCAAACAGTTATTTCGTTGTATCTGGCAACACAACCATGGCTGTACATTGATTATTCTGTAAGCTGTTCTTTGGGAGTAATAAACTGTCAGGTTATAACTGCATAGTCGAGAAAAAAAACGAAGATTAACTTGCCAATATGTGGATAACTCATTGTTGCTTTTATTCTATTTCACAATTTTAATCAGAGAAGTAAAGGCATTTATTCAATTCAAATTTTTTTCCAGAAAATGCACAATGGGTAAAAAAAAAATCGACTAGATGAATGTTTACAAGCAGTTGAAACTGTGAAACACAATATAAACGAAATTCCTTATATTTTAAAGTGTTATACATAACCGTTTATATATTAGATGAACTTGTGGAATGATTGGTGAAATATTTCTCTGCAATGGCAATACGGTATTCAAGAAACAAAAACCAAAAACCCAAGTCGAAAAAAATGAAAAAAAAAATTAAACTAATACATTAGAAAGAAGGTCAAAAATGAAAGGAAAATGTAATCTGATTACACATGACATTATCATTCATAAGTCGAAGAGAAACTGACAACAACATTGCAAAAACTGAAAACAAATGAAATGACTCACAACTCCACATGTGTAAGGTTAAACTGTGATAGAATGTTCTGTCTGGTGATTTGGTTCTACTCGGTGCTAGTGGTTGTTGAAAATACATTAGTAAATAAAGACAAACAAGTTTATTTTGGACTCTTTCTTGAATAACTGTTGAAGCGCGGGGCAGTCCCGATATTCTGATACCCCATTAGTCCGACATCCCATTGGTCCGACAGCCCATTAGTCCGATACCACATTGGTCCGACACCCCGTTGGTCCGACGCCCCGATAGTCCGACACCGAATAATTGAACAGTTACTGTAGTTAATATTTTTATTTATATTAGAAAGCCTGGTGACGTGTTTATTTAATATTAGAATTGTGTCTTGTCCATCGACTGGTCAAAGTTATCAAGGTAAGTTGGTAGATATGTATTTGTTAAAATATTTGGAAATATTCACAAATTGGATGAACGAGACGAGGACCTCTTTGTCTTCTGTGACTAAAAAACGAGTAATATTAATATCTTAACTACAGTACACATTTTGTCAAACTAGAATTTAATTTATGAAGTTTTGTCAAATTACTTGCATGCAGATTCGTAACTGTGTATTTCTCCCAAAGCAGAAAATTAGAACTCGATCTGTAAAGTTGACGTGTTCTCCGTAGGGAATCTGTTTTGACTATACGAGTTCTTAAAACTATACGAGCTGGTAAATACTAATGATGAAAACAACAATTAAACTAGGTAATCTAATTAATAATTTCATCATTTTCTTGACATCTAACAAATGGGGAGATTAGATGGCTATAAAGTTTTGTATGGAATCCGTATGTTGCTGTGCAATAAAGCACTCCTGATCCTATTGGACCAATCGCTATGCGTTTTTGTAGTGACTGTATATGTCATAGAAATATGTCGATATGCCATATTTCAAGAGCTAGCTAGAGCAGACAAAATTAGAAAAAAATAAGCGATATGAAGCTATGGATAACTCTTTTGTAATAAGTCTCACACCGAACAGTAAGCTATAAAGGGCCCCAAAAATTACTAGTGTAAAACCATTCAAACGGGAAAACCAACGGTCTAATCTATATAAAAACGAGAAACGAGAAACACTTATGAACCACATCAACAAACGACAACTACTGAACATCAGATTCCTGACTTAGGACAGGTGCAAACAAATGCAGCGGGTTAGTCTTCAATACCGTTAGTATTAAGAACCTAGCTCCTTCCATTGGTCTATACAAAAAAAAAAAAAAAAAACAAAAGGCAACAATAACAACTTGTTAGCTTTAAAAGTGTTTTATGAATTTATTTCAATATTTCATCGTCAATTTCCTCGTCTGTTGAAACCTTTCAGATTTTTCTTCAACACCGTGTTGTGTTTATAAATGGACGTAACACCACTACCAACTGTGTATTGAAATAAGCCCCGCCTACTAACCCCCATATGAAATATACACGGTCTCCATGCAGTTGCTTTTAACCAATCATATCCATAGACATGTGTAGGAGGTAGGATAAACACTTGTATCTGCAAAAAATTATAACAAAATTATGCTACAAAGATAATTACTGCACGAGAAACAGACAATTGAGAACAACAAAATGCTTTAAAATTGGTATTTGTTGCTTTTCTGACAACAAAGTCAGAAATACAATGTAAAATTCACCTTAATATCCGATATTATATTTATTTAGTAGTCACTATGCAAAATCGTTTACGACGAAATGTTTATTTAACTAAATATCTATCTTAAAATAAACTTAATTATTAGGGTAGAATCAGTAAAATATTAAGTCAGTTTCAAATTCAGATAAACACTTGTATCTGCAAAAATTATAACAAAATTATGCTACAAAGATAATTACTGCACGAGAAACAGACAATTGAGAACAACAAAATGCTTTAAAATTGGTATTTGTTGCTTTTCTGACAACAAAGTCAGAAATACAATGTAAAATTCACCTTAATATCCGATATTATATTTATTTAGTAGTCACTATGCAAAATCGTTTACGACGAAATGTTTATTTAACTAAATATCTATCTTACAATAAACTTAATTATTAGGGTAGAATCAGTAAAATATTAAGTCAGTTTCAAATTCAGAAAAATGCTTAAATCAATTAAACGACAATATGCATAATGACTGTTAATAGACATTTTTGGGAAAAAAGACAAATTAAAGTAGTGATAGATGTGCTGTTCGACCCCACAACCCTGGACGCCAACGCCATACCCTAATGTTGGACCATTCAACCCTTAAATCGGGACGCTGACGTCACCATTCAACCCTTAAATCGGGACGCGGACACCACACCCTGATGTTGGACCATTTGACCTTTAAGTCGGGACACCGACGCCATACTCTAGAGTTGGACCATTCGACCCTTAAACCGGGACGCGGATACCATACCCTAGTGTTAGACAATTCAACCCTTAAATCGGGAAGTGACACAACACATATTAACAAAATTAAAAAATGTACAAATGTTCACGAAGCTTATTTTATAATTTACACAATCAGTTAACGCGAAAAGTAAACGCGCGCTTACTTTTAATTGCACGAAAAAATTAACTTGTGAAATCTGAAGTAAACGTTCGTTTACTGCTGACTTAACGGACACAGAGTAAACGCGCGTTTACTCTGGTAGACATTAGAAATTTCAATTTTGACTGCGTTGACGTAATTATAGACGGCGTGCACAAAGCTGAGTCCACAAACGTAACGTCTTCAAATTACTAAAATCATTTACGACGTCGGCATTTTCCCCAGAAAACAAAAGCATAACAAAAACACTGGACACTTAGTTTATAACATAATTTTAAACATAAACGTTCAACATATTTCTTTTTTTCGAACAACAAAGCACAGCAGATGCACATTCTGGAAATCTAAAAAAATATATGCTAAGAGCAGTGTAATGGAAATAATAAGCGACTATGTCGTGGACCCTATTCAGAAAATAGCGTTAAAACGTCATTTCTTTAAACTGTAACAAAATAGCTGGACATTTAAAAAATTCAGGTGTTCAGCCTGGACTATCGAATCATTCATATTTTGCAGATTTTTTTAAACCTCTTACTATGCACATTTGGAATATCAAGTCATTTCGAAATAAGAAAATTGCAAGTACATACTTTTTTTAACCAATTCTTCCATTTTCTAATATTAATCCTTCCAAATTACTACTTCTTACACATAACGAACTACATTCCAAACTCATCCACCATAGCCGATTTTGATTTTTTTTTAGGTGAAGTTCGTATGACGTCATAGTCCGAATCCAAAAAATTCTATTGTACGAAACTGCAGAAAAACACGTTGAATTTGTACAAATTTCAGGTCAAAAACTCTATTTTATGCTTATTTAATGTTACAAGTTTCACATATTTTTGCCGTTTTCTCCATGTTCGTTTCATACTTTATAGATTTAATTTTGATAAACTTTTTAATAATGTGGATTTAATGGCTAGCTTTAATCATTTTATCATAAAAAAAACTTCCTATTTAAAATATATGTTTAACACGGTTATATAAAGCCACTTGGAAAAGCGCATTTTACAGTTGCCGTCAACTTTGTGCACGCCGTCATAGTAAACGCGAAAATTGAAGTTAACTAACGAAATATGTGCATGCGGTCGTAACGTGCGTTTACTTTATGTAATGATTGGTCTGAACCGAACTGTAGTTTAGTTTGGAACAGATGAAAATAAATGTTTTCAATTCAATTCAATTCAAAGATTTTATTGTTTATTAATATTCAAACACAGGGATTGGATAAAGGCTCAGTCTATATAAATCCTTTCCCATACAAAATGGGTAGAATAATAATTGTTTTTTTACATATAATTCATACATCATACAGTCTCACGGTGAGTCAGGGGAGGGAACCCTCCTTCATCTAACAATACGTACGTACATTATACTTTAAAACATTTAATATAGTTTGGTGGAATGCAGGACAACTCGGTACGGAGACAAGCCGGACCGAGTCCACTCGGACCGTCTAAGAAGACAACTCGGATCGTCTAAGAAGACAACTCAGACCGTCAATAAGACAACTCGGATCGTATATAAGGACAGCACAGACAAAGTATTAAAAGAGGATTTGAACTATAAACATTATTATAAATTATCAAACGATATATTTTACATGGCAACATCATTTCGGCATATTACTGAATTTGCAAACATAACAAAATAAATATTGTATTACGTGAATCCGTTAATAAAATTATTCATTTTGTCATAATCGTTAAATTAAATCAACAATCAGTAATGTAAATTTAGTTATTCTAATTAAATGATCAAGCAAGTGATAATCCAATTACACAAGCTTATATAGCACCATAAATTTTCGAATGAAGGTTTGGTATGTTTGCAAATGAGACATCAAATAGCTTATATGTAATTACTAATTATATATTTCAATTAAAAATATAGTAACGAATTTCACTATGTAAATTAAACATTTTTTTTTAACATTTTATTTTGGGTTTCACTTTTATTATGTATTGAACAATACTCAACTGTCTATATAGTTTATATAGACGTCTCTTCATAAACGGTCTGAGTTGTCGTTATTTATATACTCAAAATCGGCTTCAAAACTTTCATCAGACACATACTTTTTTCCCTTAAATCATTTATTTGGTCAAAAGTCTAATTTTATACTTAGTCTGAGTTGTTATTATAGACGGTCCGAGTTGTCTTACTGACGGTCCAAGTTGTCTTATTGAAGGGTTGCCGTTGGCCTCGGTGCATATCACATCTCTGGGGTAGATAAATCATTATATCAACCTCATCAAAAGTCAAAAATGACTAATATTGAAAATACAAGAAGATTTCAATAATGTTAAAGTGACAGATTGTCTAATTTTTATATTGCACCCTTTTATGTACCCCAAAGGTTCTTCATTGCTTCAAATTAGGTTAACTTTGAATTACATTCCACTTTTCTTATTTTGAACTAATATATGAATCATATAATTAGTTCATTATTTAAACACTAAAATATATATGTATATATATTTGATTTGATTTTTTATTTTTGGTGTTTTAACGCCACTTTTAACACCGCTTTTGGGCTATTTCGTGGCGGCCAGTTTTATATATATATATATATATTTGAAATAGTGAAAGTAAATGTCATGTAGGTGGTAAATATATATATCAAATAGCTGTATTGAAATATATTGATATTGTGTGAATATGTATATAAGTTATAACTAATATATATATATATATATATATATATATATGTTGTTATATATATCTTTGTCACAGTGAGTCTGATAATATCAGGAAAAACACTATACATTCTTCTTTAAAACAGTATGTATTTTTTTTTATTGTAACTCCACTATAGTTACAATAAAATGCTCCGCTGGGCGCAGCTTGATACGACCGCAGAGGTCGAACCCTGAACAGTTGGGGCAAGTATGGACACAACATTCAAGCTTGATACAGCACTGAATTTGGATTGTGATTAAATATTTGACACAGGATATATTTCTGACACAGAATGAATGTGGTCTAAGAACTTAAAAGTTTTTAATTGGACATTCACCTATTATGGTCTAATATCCAAAATCTAAATACATGGTTAGATTCAGCATATCAAAGAACCCCAACAATTCAATTTTTGATGAAATCAAACAAAGTTTAATTTTGGACCCTTTTGACCTCAATGTGGACAAAGTTGATAACGGGGCCCAAAAATCAAAAATCTAAATACATGGTTAGATTCAGCATATCAAAGAACCCCATATATTCAATTTTTGTTGAAATCAAACAAAGTTAAATTTTGGACCCCGATTTGGACCAACTTGAAAACTGGGCCCATAATCAAAAATCTAAATACATGTTTAGATTCAGTATATCAAAGAACTCTAAGAATTCAATTTTTGTTAAAATCAAACTAAGTTTAATTTTGGACCCTTTGGACCTTAATGTAGACCAATTTGAAAACGGAACCAAAAATTAAGAATCTAAATACATGGTTAGATTCGGCATATCAAAGAACCCCAATAATTCAATTTTTGATGAAATCAAAGTTTAATTTTGGACCCTTTGGACCTCAATGTAGACCAATTTAAAAACGGGGCCTAAAATCCAAAAACTTAATACACGGTTAGATTCGGCATATTAAAGAACCCCAAGAATTCAAGAATAAAACCCCATTGAAATTGGTCAAGAAATAAGCAATTTATACGAAGTATCTTCTTTTGCGCAATACTGTGCAATTGAATATTTCTTGCTATTGCGCAATACTGTACAATTGACAATTTCTTGCTATTGCGCAATATTGTGCTATTGGATATTTCTTGCTGTTGCGCAATACTGTGCAATTGAAGATTTCTTGCTATTGCGCAATAATGTGCAATTGAAGATTTCTTGCTATTGTGCAATACTGTGCAATTGAAAATTTCTTGCTATTGCACAATACTTATTATATAATAATTTACACATCCTGTTTGGTGTGTATCTCCTACCATATCATTATTATTTGCTTTTAAATATAAATCAGAAATAACCAACTTAAAATGGAAAATTTTAAAAGAAAAAAAAAGGAAAAAAAAAACTCCCCCAAATTTTTGGAACCCCCTTATGATTCATCACCCCCAACTCAATCCCAGCCTTCCCTTTGTGGTATGGTACCTTGCAGTACAATTTCAGAGAGATCCGTATACTTGAACACAAGTTATTGTCTGGAAACTAGAAAAATGCTTATTTTTGGCCCCTTTTTGGCCCCAAATTTTTAAACGTTTAGGGCAATTACCCCCAAACTCAAACCCAGCTTTCCCTTTGTGATATGGAACCTTGTAGTACAATTTCATACAGATCCATACACTTACACACAAGTTATTGTCCTAAAACAAGAAAAATGCTTGTTTTTTTGCCCCTTTTTGGACCCTAATTCCTTAATCCAATTATCAAAAATCACTTTTATAAACTGAATCGTGAATACTCCAAACTAAGGAAATATAAATACAAACAATACAAACAATCATTGATTAGTCAGCTGGACTCCTTGCACGAAGAGAATCCAAAACTGTATTGGAACTTAATTAATGAACTACAGGAAAAAAACGAAACACAAAAAAAATGTGGAGTACAACCATCAACTTTGATATCACATTTCCAAAAGTTGTCACAACTAAAAGGTGAATTTCAAAGTAGATATACAGAGCTATGTGAAAAACTGAAACAGTTAGAAAACTCAAAATGTTTCAACGAGTTGGACTCCGTTATCACTGAATCTGAAATATCCAAAGCCATTTCACACTTAAAATGCAATAAATCATCAGGCTTGGATAACATTAGTAATAATATGATAAAGAATGGACAGACTTTCCTTTTAAAAAGTTTTAAACAGATGTTTAATACTTGTCTGTCTTCATGTATATACCCAACATCTTGGGCTGAAGGTTATATTACACCAATTTTAAAAGCAACGATACAAGTGGCCCTAACAATTATAGAGGAATAACAATAACAAGTGCAATTGGAAAGCTTTTAATAGAATATTAAGTTTAAGACTGGACAAATTTCTTCAGGAACATAATGTTATACATGATGGTCAAATTGGATTCACAAGGAAAGCCAGAACTGCAGATCATATGTTTATTTTAAACTGTCTTATTAACAAATACTGTAATTCAAAAGAAGGTAGACTGTTTGCCTGTTTTGTTGATTTTCAGAAGGCTTTTGATACTGTTATACATACGGGGATCAAGATTAAACTACTAGATATTGGGGTTAGGTCTTATTTCTATAACATTATTAAAAGTATGTATGAAATTAGCAAATCATGTGTCAAAATTCAAAATCAAGTAAGTGATTTTTCCCATTAGATATTGAGTCAAACAAGGTGACAACCTCAGTCCTGATTTATTCAAAATATTCATAAATGATTTGCCCAGATATTTGTCAGATACTAGAGACCCAGTTAATGTCAATGACAAAGATCTACATTGTTTAATGTATGCTGATGATATTGTTTTATTATCTACATCAGCTGAAGGACTACGAGAAAAGCTGGGAATGCTTGATAAATTTTGCAAAGATTGGTGTCTCAATGTGAATACTAATAAGACAAAGGTTCTGATTTTCAACAAAGCAGGCAGACATGTAAAACAGATATTCACATTTCAGAATATAAATCTGGAATGTGTTTCAAAATACAAATACCTAGGTTTATATTTAAGCTCATCTGGTTCATTCAGTTATGCTCAAAATGAACTATACAAAAATCTTTGAAAGCTTATTTCAAATTAAGGAAAGATCTTTTATCACTTAATCCTAATGTAAAACAAGTATTCATGTTTTTGACCACACTGTAAAACCTATTTTATTATATGGTAGCGAAATATGGGGATGTTTAATTTTCTTTCCTCTAAATGTAAGAAGGAAGATATATCTTTTGAAAAATATATTCAGGTTTACCCTGTGAGAAACTTCATATAAAATTTTGTAAATTTATACTTGGGGTACACAAGAAAACAACAAATGCTGCAGTGTTATCTGAACTTGGAAGATTTCCAATATATTTTAATATTATAAAAGGAATGTTATTGTACTGGTATAGATTAGAAAATTTAGGTAATAATTTTCCTTTATTAAAAGAGGCATATACACAATCAAAGACATTACATCACATGAATAAAACATCATGGTATGGTTCAATAAATGTTATTTTTAAAATACTTGGTATTGACTATACAAATGCAATAAATGCTCCATTTTATGAATCCTTGTACAAATTTAAGAAATATATACAAACCAAGCTATCAATATTGTTTATAAGCTGTTGGAAGAAACAAACAAATAAATTTTCAGACAGTAAACTGAAAACCTACCTTTTATATAAAACAAAATTTGGTTTTGAAAATATCTAACATTGATCAAGAATTTTGAACTTCGAAGAAGTTTTACTAAATTACGTGTATCTTCTCATAGATTACAAATAGAATTAGGTAGATATCAGGGTATTCCCCGAATTAACAGAATATGTAATAAATGTTCTTCCAATACTGTCGAAGATGAGGCTCATTTTCTATTTGATTGCAACAAATTTGAGGATGATAGAAATTGTATGTTAGCTAGTATTGCAAAATATAATTCTTATTTTAATCATATGAGCAGTCAAAACAAAATTATCTGGTTATTTAGTGTAGAAAATGTTGATTTACTTAAAATAATATGTAATTTTATATACAAACATCTTCCTTAGTGAAGATTAGTTAAAGGAAATCTATGTGTGTATATACATTTGTTTGGACATAGAAAAATATATTCATCTGAATATCACAAACATACTAGCCGATTAAAAGAAAAAGAGAATTAATTGTTAAGATATATTATTTATTCAAATGTTCTCTTATATCCTTGAGGCATCATCCCCTGGTATCAACTGCATTCAAGTTACCTATGATGCTTCCTTGTTTGCTTTTGATACAGGTAGGAAAGAGACATTTACACACATTTTACATGCCTATGGTCCATAAGGTATCGCCCCCTGGTGTCAGCTGCCTTTAGGAAACCATAATACTTTCCTATTTGCTGCTGACACAGGATGAGTCATAGACATGCTTAACTTCTACTTTCATTTTGGCTAGCTACTATATGTTAAATTGATCCAACTTATTGTGTACTATATATATATGGATATCTATTTTTCTTTTGGGCTGCTTGTTTGTTATTTATATCAACCACACTTGCATTAAAATGCATTAGTTTAAAAAAACCAACATATTATAGATTCTTTATCTACATATTCTTTAAGAACTTAAATAGTTCTCATTAATATATTCTTTTTATATATCATTGTTTGTATTGTATTATGAAAATTATTGATGTTGTAATGTTTATGCCCTTTGGGGCCCATAATTGGAAATAAAATATCTTCTTCTTCTTCTTAAATTTTGAAGCAATTACCTCCAACATCAATCCCAGCCTTCCCTTTGTGGTATGGTACCTTGCAGTACAATTTCAGAGATCCATACACTTGAACACAAGTTATTGTCTGGAAACTAGAAAATGCTTATTTTGGCCCCTTTTGGTCCCTTATTCCTAAACGTTTTGGGCAATTACCCCCAAACTCAATTCCAGCTTTCCCTTTGTGATATGGAACCTTGTAGTACAATTTCAGAAAGATCCATACACTTTCACACAAGTTATTGTCATGAAACTAGAAAAATGTTTGTTTTTTGCCCCTTTTTTGGCCCCTAATTCCTAAAACTTGGAAGTAATTACCCCCAAAATCAATCCCAGCATTCCCTTTGTGATATGGAACCTTGTAGTACAATGTCAGAGAGATCCATACACTAACACACAAGTTATGTCTGGAAGTTACAAAAATGCTTATTTTTGGCCCCTTTTTGGTCCCTAATTCCTTAACTGTTGGTACCATAACCCCCAAAATCAATCCCAACCTTGCTTTTGTGGTATTGAACCTTATGGTAAAATTTCAAAGAGATCCACTGTGTTTGGTTTAAACTTTCAGTCATTTAAGCGTACAGGTATCAATGGTCGACCGAGTAGTCGATGCTTTTTGATAAGTTTTTATAAAACTACACATTATGATGTTATAAATTCACCAGTTTTACGAATGTTTGATTGACAACAACTCAAGATTTATTTATTATTTTATGTTTTGTGTTTTAACGCCACATTTAAGCGCCGCTTTTGGGCTATTTCGTGGCGGCCAGTTTTTATTGGTGGAGGAAGCCGGAGTGCCCGGAGAAAACCACCGACCTTCGATAGGAAAACTGACAATCCTAGTCAATTAAGATTGGAGTCGGGTGCACCCGCACGAGCGGGGTTCGAACTCACAACCTCAGTGTTGACTGGCTAGTGATTACAGTAGTAACAACTTAGACCACTCGGCCACCGAGGCCCCAACAACAACTCAAGATAAGTAACACCTGCCCAAGCGTGTATCGGTAATCAAAGGTATTGGCGGTAACATCTGTGTTTAGATTCTTTTTTCGATGTATTGTAAGCGATTTACTTAAACATATGTATTTTAGATGTCTCCTCGGGAGATTTTAATCTTTACGAAAAAAAAAAAAAAATCTTTGTCGTAAATTTGTTCCCAATAATACTTACATCGAATTGTCTATATACACTTTTATACATATTATACATGTTATAAGAACGCCAAAACAATTAACCAATTAACCAATTTTTAAATTTTTTTCTTTATTTCTTTTTTTTTTAAATACAAAGTTTTCGACTATACAAACAAAAATCATTTCCGCATTGTTTTCAGTTTGTTTTTTCACACCGATAATAAAAAAAAATGCATATTCCCCTTCTTTCCGAATAATACCTCTGGCCGGCGTTCAAGTTAAGAGTTCTGCTCCTTCTTACAAACTTATAAACCTATAATGAAGTATTTTTATCAAGATAATTTACGTTACATCGTGGCCAGTCCGCAAAAGTCTTTGAAGACCTATGCCCACAACTCATTTGATCTACAAAGGCAATTTCTTTGTGTTAAGATTAAGGCAACATTTAGGCGCTACCATACTGAGCTATCCAAAAAAGTGTTAATTAAGTGAACTTGACCCCTACCCCTTTTGCAATGATTTTAATTGACAAGGATTTCAGCTTTTCCTGCAGAAGGTCGGTTTTTCTCTGGTTTCCTTCACGAATAACATGAACAAAGACTTGTCGCCATGATATATATTGAAAATGGCTAATATGTCGCTGAAGCCGGTGGCGTTAAACGTTAAGGGCATACGATACAGTTACAGGGGAGGTAATGACGTTGCTAACGTAAATTGTTATTTTCGCGACGTCAAACTATGACTTATCAGGAAAAGATTCAGTTTTCGACTGATTTTTATCATTCAAACTTATTTAACTTGAAAACGAGTTCATGGACCCCTCTTTTTTAAAATGCTATTTGGTTGGATTACGCGAGAAGATTATGTGTGCCAATTTTCATGAAAACGTAAATAGTGCAATTTTTTTAAATTTGATAAATATACAGCAAAAAGTGATGTTTTTTTCTACATTCATGAACATTTGATAAATACGAGTTATTTCTGAATAAAAAATGTATAAATTTTTAGGATACTTATAAAATACAGAAATTACCAATTATTTAACAAAAAACAATTTGTGTTTATCTTTTAAAACAAAAAAGTTATGTCTTTCTTTCGAAAGGGAAAATACGGCCACAAATCCGAATTTTGAGCAAATATACCAAATTTCGACCTCATTTTACTCAAAAAGTAGCACATGAAGGTATATTTTTTATTACATATTTGATTTAATCAGGTAAAAAATAGTCTATATTGAAATTTTTATCAAAATGTAAATACGGGATCAAAACTGTATCGTATGCCCTTAATGGAACTTGGTGGCGTTGGACTATTTTTTTGCTCTTTGGTCGAGTTGTTGTCTTTTTGACACATTCCTCGTTTCCATTCTCTGTTCTATTGATGTAAAAAGCAGCATTGAAGGAATCGTTTTCTCTTTTTGCAGTTTCTTTAGGGATTAAAACTATTGACTGCGGCTGTCTGCGGTAGAATTTGTACAAAACACGAGAAAGACAACCTTGATGTTGAACAGATCCTACTATAATTTGTGCAAAAAACTATGTTTTTCATTTGTTCATGACCTTCATCGTGAAACGGCGATTCTGTTTCCCACTATATGTTCGTGCACAAAGCCCCTCCTTCTTTTACGGCCCTCTGTATACATGACCAAAACCTAGTCTAGTTAGGTCAGATTTCAACCAGTATTATACTTTATAAACTTAAATTGTTTAACATTTCATACCGATATAACATGTTACTTTTATTATTCTTCCCTTAGTTTATTTATTTTGAATTTGCATTGTATCATAGGTCAAATTTATTTGTTCAGTGTATGTTCAATGGTGTTAATATGTCCTTTGATTGAGTTAAGCTATTTCAGTTGATATTTTATGGTGTGTCTTTCTATGTTGTGATGTTACACTATTGTTTCAGGAAAAAGGGTGAAGGTTTGGTACCATTAAAACGTTTAAACCCGCTGCATTTGTTTGCACCTGTCCTAAGTCAGGAATCTGATGTTCAGTAGTTAATTGTCGTTTGTTGATGTGGTTCATAAGTGTTTCTCGTTTCTCGTTTTCATATAGATTAGACCGTTGGTTTTCCCGTTTGAATGGTTTTACACTAGTAATTTTTGGGGCCCTTTATAGCTTACTGTTCGGTGTGAGCCTAGGCTCCGTGTTGAAGACCGTACTTTGACCTATAATGGTTTACTTTTATAAATTTTGACTCGGATGGAGAGTTGTCTCATTGGCACTCATACCACATCTTCTTATATCTATTAATTTTGTAGACAAGTATATGCTATTTTTCAATATTTAAAGAAAACATGGTAATTAGAGGACAGTTTGCATCAATCATTTCAGTCGGGTAGTTAAAAACTAAGTCCTTCTTTAAGCCGTTTCTTCTGCTCATTTTAGGTCTTCTATAACAATTACTTAGGCCTCTGTATATTCTAAAATTTAAATGTAGTAAATATATTTTTTCACTTGTCTAAAAAAAAAGAAAGATATTTTATCCGTACGGTCATTCCCTGGCTTTATGAGATAACCTGGATAGATTGTTGTATAATATTGAACACCGTATGTAGACCTCCAGACGTCCTACGACCTCATATAGCTTTAATGCGTCGTTGGGTTGCGCGGTCTCAGTTTATATACCGAACATGTATCGCCTTTTATTCCAATGATTATAACACATTGGTACAATTTTACTCTAAACAAGGTAGCAGATGTATTTATAGGCTTAACATCGATTTTTTCATTTTATTAGTTTTAAATAATTTACCTTTAAATTCAAAATACAATATCCACGTAGATAGACTGTGACGAAAACACGGATATAAAAATCCTTGGAATTTCAAGTATAAGATTTTAATGGAACAAATCCGCATTACTAAAGTTATATTGAAGAAGGTAACAAACTGCAGTATAGATGTTGTGTTTCAAGTTAAAATAGACTGCAAATTTGACACCTAATTGGTACCTGAGAGTGTGCTAGTAACTTTCAGCTGCCTGAGCTGGTACATAAGCACCCGGGATGTCAATGTGGATGTCGTTATATACAGCGCATATTGTGTCTGTGATTTAAGCCATTGCATCCTCATTCAAAATCGATAGTAAATTCTATTTGGTTTTTCGTCGAGTGCTTTAATAATTCTGCGGAAAATATTTCCTTGGTGTCATTTGTCGATAACGGAACTGTATCGTAGTTAGGCGACATGCGACTTTTTTTCTTACAAATTTACACAGATTGGATGACGTAGTACACACTGGTGTGCTGTCAATTTTTACGGCTACAGCAGTATATCATGCCTTTTCTGCAACTTTAAAGCACTATTTATTTAATTATTCATTCCGCATAATTTCGTAAAGACAAATTACATGTTCTTTTGACTGTGTGTTTTTCTGATGCACTTTTCTACAATTTACAGCGGAAAATGAAGAAATACATGGTAGTATGGGGTTCCATGTTTTTCATCGTAGTCATCATGTCGCTGTATCTTATGATGGAAACAGTATCAAACAACATGGGAAGAGTTAATTCTGACGACGTAAGAAGAACAAGTTTATTTATAAGTTGATCAACTCAAGCGACAGGAAATATTCATATTACTGTTTTTTTTTTTTTAGTACTCGACCCAACCACCAATAATTTGATCCAATATTTACGGTACCACGATTTCCCGAGGATTGCAAGAAAAAATGAATATCCCAAGGACAAATTGATTTGTCCTGAAAACATGATTTTACATGGTGTTATACTACTTTAAACAATATTAAAGAATATAATTTTAAGATATTACTTGTTTTTACTCAATAAAAGTGCAATTTCACTTCAAGAAATTGATTAGTAGGCCTTGTATGCAAATTCCTTGTTGAAAACAATATGGCGGACATAATTATTCTAAAGGTAGACAACTTAAACAAGATAAAAGTATTAAAAGTACTGGAAGAATAGATTCTTTAAAAAACCTGAAATGATGACAAGTTAATACAGTTATCATAATTTCATTCAGGTATTTAAGCTTATCAAATTATTTCCTTTATTTTACATTCATATGACAAACTGATTGTTAATTAATATTGTTAATGCAATTAACTATGATTCGTCAAATTATTTAACTGAAAAAACATGTTTCCAAAATCCAAGGATTTGTATAGTAATTTACTATACAAATCCTTGCAAAATCCAAGGAATTGTATATTTAAAAGGAATGGAAATGCGGCTCGAGATCAATTGGGATACCCGCAGAGCCATAATCCATGTCTGACTCAGTCGGAAGTATGATGAATAATATAAAGAATCATGACAGTAGTCCATTTCCTGTCATATAGATCTGTCTTTTAAATTCACGGGGTCATCTTGCTTGAGAAGATATAAAGGAGAGAGAAACCCAAAATCAAGATTAAACTTCCATTCAGTGAATCGTTAAGGCCTTAGGTATCATTTTGATGCCTCATCGAATATACGTTTGTAATATTTTATTATGAAAATTCTTATTAAAATAGACCTTGGTCTTGAAACTTGAGTGAGTTTCATCCGGATTACAAAACAAAAAATACAGTGTTTTGATTTTTTTCTAAAAGCTCGGCAACTACGAAGTGCAAAACAAAATAGTTGATATCATTATGAAGCTGAAACCTTATTCTATCATTTTGCCATTTTTTTAAGTTTCTGGTAACAATTCTGAATTTTCTACGATTTTTCGAAATTTCAGTTTTGAATTTCATTATTCTGTCAAAACACGTCTTTCAATCTGGGAGTGTAATACGATTTCTTCTAAATATTGGAAAGTAGAAAGAATAAAGTGAGAAAATGAGATATCATTTTAAAGAAGGAATATTTTCCAACAGTTTGGTATAAATTACGAATGCTAAATGATATTGGTCATGTTGGTACTATGTAAATGATTTTATTTCGAAACATGTTGAAAATTTTAAGTAGTGCGTCAATAAATACACCAACACGCCGTATTCTGGTAAGGGTTAAATAACTACTTGAAATAGATGTGACATTGACATACAATTTAAAAGCTTATTCTTTTTTCTATCACATAGTGTTGGTTTTATGAAAATGGTGATAAAAACCAATTTGCTATGATTTTTCAAAATCCCATGTTTATAGTTCACATTGACGCCATTTTGTTCAGTCAAGATCCACACCGACGAAGTCGGAAATTACAGGCAAGAAATGTATATTAGACTTCCAATTGGGATTGATTGTGCCGTTTTATACACAATTTTAATCATTTATTTTTTTGTCAAATACTATTTTTATACTTAATCGTTGTTTGGTATTGCAGTTTGCCATTATTAAGCTTTGCAGCAAATTACCACAAGCTTAAAAGCAAAACAGTTCCTTCCTTTTTTGGGGAAAGACGGCTTCAAGCCGTCAATCCCCTATGTGGTTGACCAGACTGACATCCCCTCACGCCATTCATTTTGTTTTTATAGTGTGGAAAACACCCCCAAAAAATCTTACTGAGATTGATGAGGAGACACACAAATGAATAGATTGACTTTAAACACTTTTTAACACATTTCCCTTCTGTTTCTCGCGAAATTATCGTTTCTTCAGCTCTCCCTTACACTATTTACGTTTCTTTTACAATCCGGAAAAATCAGAATAACGAGATATTCTAAATATATCCAACCTACATTATAGTGACGTCATTTTTGGAATGCCACACTACGTAGAAGCAGGGATATCCTTTATTGATTATTTAAATCATTCTCAGAGTTCGTGTACTAATTTTAAATTGGTATTTGTTCAATTTGAACATAATTATGTTTGCTATAGTTGATTCAAACATCAACATGCAATGCTTTAATTTGTAGGTCAACTTGTAACTTTCACAGTAAACAATGGCCGTGGGGATACATGAGATTGGGAGAGAAACAACAGTTTTCATTTTTCTGTAAAATTCTGTTTTGAGAATCTTCCTCCAATACAGGAGCACCTCAATTGATGAGTAATAATCCACTAAAATAAAAGTTAATGTATCAGAACACTTAAATGTGACATTTAGTATATGATTAATAGTCTTCCATTAAAACTAAATTTTGTGTACCAACATAATCATTGTAATGGTAAAAAAAAAAAAATTAAAATGTTGCATTTTGTAGTTTAAACCTATTTATTCATGAAATTTACAAATATATCAAAATGTAGGATTTGGAAACAAGCTTCACACAGTTTACATCAATCATATTGGTTTTTATTAGTACCTGTATCCCTGTGATGAGAGTTGTAACTGGGAACTTTATCAATGGAAATTTAAAACTGAATAGATTTTTCAGTCCTCACTTTCTTTAGAGAAAAAATTAAAATCTTAGAGTATTGTCACAAAAAAAGGAAAATGGCCCTAGCCTGCAGTTCAGTGGTACACAATTAAAATTTCAAAAAATATTGTAGCAGTTGTTAAATGATAGAATTCAGTTGAATTTTAGATAATTAACTTTCAACTTTAATCGAATGTTTTGATTTAGAAGATGCAGATCTCTTCCATTGGTCCAAATTGAATCCTTAACTAAGGAAACGAAATTACATTACACAACAATTGATTTCAATATTGTCAACCTTTCTACATATTCTAGGTGTTCTTTTTTCATTCTTTATATGAAGACTATCAAAAGATACCCCAAAAAAAAAAAAAGAAACAATGGCCGTCTTTCCCCTCAGAGCTCTTCAGCTCTTTGATTCTAGAAGAGCAGTAGTCTAGAGGTCGCAACATATTCCTTCGATGTTAAAATAAATAATATGCGAATGTCGGAAAGTTTTAACTGTTTCTTATTAAAAAAATGATTGCACCACTGCATAATTTAGCATTTATTAACAGGTGAGCTCGGCGTGATTTCTTTTTGACACCTTAAATCAGGGACAGCCTATAGCTAGTATACATTGTTCCTGCTTAAATATATATACGACAAAAATTAGCTTATCAATGAAACATGATAGATTATACCTGCAAATTGGATATCCCATACCAGTGTTTATTATAACACCTATTATCTAAGTTCTTTTATCTAGACAAAATACTACATCTGTTCACGTATTTCTTCCTTTATACTTTTCTATACCAGTCATATTCCAAAATTGAAAAGTTATTTTTTAACTTTTTGCATTACCTTAAATCTTTTTAAAAACTTGTGTAATGTCAGATTTCATCTATTTATTGATCTTAATTGTTGCATACCTTCATGAAATATCAAGAGGAGGTACAAGAAAAAAAATGTTTTGTTGTATTTTTTGTTTATTTCATTTAAGGAATTGTATATCTAAATAGACAATTCTTTGTTTCATTTCATGATTAAATGACCAAGTTCGATAACTACTGCCAGATAAGTAATGAACCAGTTAGAGCGATGGGATGTAATTAACACACCACCCAAGTCAAAGATGCATCATACAATTTTCTTTGAAGTCGACCGCGTTTCCATTCCTTTTAAATATACAATTCCTTGCAAAATCTGAGTAATAATATTGTTTTCTTATGATATGATTAAATGCTATTATTACTGTACAATTTTCTCGAAATATCTCCTTTTAAACTTAAGCTTGGTGTTGTTTCAATACAGATTACTAAATATTCTCAAATTTTGTTCCTTTAAGAAATATGAAAGACCATGGATTGGTATTATTTTTGTAACATCGGCATATAAAAAGTAATTTAAGCAGTATAACACCATGTAAAATGTTTTCGGGACAAATCAATTTGTCCTTGGGATATTAATTTGTTCTTGCAATCCTCGGGAAATCGTGGTGCCCCAATATTTATATATATATTATAAAGTATGTATTCCAATATGCCATATACATGTACCAATTTTGAGTTCTTGTTAAGGAAACAAGATGAAATTAAAATCTCAAATGATCAAAAACAACATGAACAAAGTGACAAACCCAAAACAGATGAACCTGGGTGTAGAAATATGGTTTCCCCTCAACTTCTTCCTTCTTCTTTATAACCCATGCTTAAAATGCTTAAGTGGGGTTACTTTTTCGTTGTGCGGGGTGCATAAATTGTAGCCATGTCAGTTTGGAATGATACCCTAGACCTGATACCTTTTGTAGGAAGTGTGCACTACACTACACATTAAAGTAACCTTGCAGAAAGAGAACCAGGTCCTTCATCAGGGTACCATGATTTCCAGAGAACTCCCAAAACTGAATATTGACCTGAGAACCGATACATGTTACCTGAAAACTTTATTTTATATGGTGTGATACTGCTATTATAGACGTTAAAGTATATAATTTTGAGATATAAGTCATTTTACTCAGTAAAAGTACAATTTCACTTCAGGAATTTGATTTGTGCGTCTTGTATTCAAGTTCCTTGCATAACATTAACAATATGGCGGACGTAATTATTCAAAGAATTAGGGTAGATAACTGTATCTATTCAGTTTTTGGGAGTTCTCAGGAAATGGTGGTAATGCCTTCATGTACCTTTTATACACATATATATATTAATTGTTAATTTGTTCTCTTGCTGAATATGCATGAAATATTTGACATTCTTTGTAAAGTAAGCAACAACCAATCATAAGTAATAATAAGCCAGAAGTTTACCTGTGAAAGATGATAAAGTGATAAGTTACTATTTTATTTTTATTGTTTTTTTGCCAATATCCTTTAAGTAAAGGTATCGCCTCAGTGGTCTCGTGGTAGCATGTTCATCTCGAGTGCGGGAGGTCTTGGGTTCGAACCTGTGCCGGGTCAAATCAAAGACTTTAGAATTGGTATTTGCTGCTTCTCCGCTAAGCACGCGGCATTAAGGAGTAAGAACAGTGATCTGGAAGGATCTTTTTTCTATGGACCCAGGGCCCCCAAAAAATAAAACCAATGGGCCATTTTTAAAATTAATGGGCCATGTTGTCAAATGAGTGGGCCATTCGTTTATAACAAAAATTAAGAAATTGTATATTTCAGCAAAAAGGTACTTACCTGTATGATTTTAATTGATATCATGGATATAGTTCCTGTGCTTATGTAGTTTCAGTGAATAAAAGTTAATTAAGTTCATGGAGATTTATGTGACCAAAGACATACAAAAGAATATATGTCTCTGATGTGTTTAGAAATGACATCGTATGAGTTCATGAAATGTAACATCACTCAGAAATTAAACTTTTAATGACTTATAATAAAAAACTATAAAACTGAGCAATATATGACTAGACCAACACCACTTTAATGAACAGAATCATTAATGAGGAAATGCTGAGATCAAGAATAGACATCTGATCTGGACCGATTTTATAAAATCTGTACTAGTAATCATTGAAAAATCTATGATATTTGATTAAATTTCATTCTTTTGAGAAAACATGAAAATGGAATTATCAAACCAGGTTTGTACACAAATATGGCGACATGAAACACGATCGGAAATCCATTTTACGATATCTAAATGTTTAGATACGAAACGAAAAATATTGTGCGCCACACTGGCGCTTACATTTTCCACTCTATGTGTCATTTCTCTTCCATATGCGCAAATGGCGCATGGCGCTCGACCTTCCCGATCACTGGTAAGAGCAAAGACTGGTCGGCTCGTAGTCAGAATAATGTGTCCGGGTAAAGTGATATGTCTTCCTGCGTACTGTTACCTTGTGAACTAGCATGTTAAAAATCTGGCTGAGCGTGTCAGTCTAGTACAAAGAAAAGTTAATAACATGTTTTCGTCCTGAATATGCATATTAATTTGCCACTGGACGTTAAGCAGCTATCAATCATCATCATCATCATCCTTTAAGTACATTGTAAACAGATAAACAAGTTTTGGGGAAATCAAATTCTCCTTATTAATGATGTATGACCAAAAATCCTGACAAAAATGAAAACCAGAAAATGAGTACTGCTAAAAACACAAAGTAGACAGTTAATGATTTTGGATTCACTAGTCATGCTTGTACATGTATATTGATTTTTTCACCGAAATTAGTACATATCCTCTAGGCTCTATGACTGCTGCAGTCTAACTTGAAAGATGGATGAGGTTGCCTACCCATGTTAAATTAGGGTACAGACCAGGAAGTATTATCACCGATTAGAAAATATATGTTTAGATAATTCTTCGTGAATATTTTAATAAAAGAGAACTACTTCAATTAAAAGTAAAAAAAAAAAAAAAATAGACAACACCATGGTCAAAAGAAAATCAACCAAATGTCAAACATCAGTCCATTTATACCTCACTAAAGTAACCATTTACTATGCAAAATGTATCTCCATTTAAAATGTTTAAATTTGAAAACAAAGGAATGCATATCATGCATATACATGATATGTGTAACAGCCAAGATAATTTGCATGTTATATAAACATATTGGTTGTGTCACATGTCTACCATACATGTTTGTTGTTGGTCAATTTGAAAAAGGTTAAAAGTTGTTAAAATTTAAAATTGCAAATCTGATAACTATGGTTTTAATAAAGTACAATGAAATACATCAATTTACCTAATTTTTTAGTGAGAACTAGGCAGATGCCAGAAAAAGTCATAGGATACAACGCTTTCATTTTTCATTTCCAATCAATTACCATTTTTGAAGTTCTGTATATGAGATCTACAAATACATTTGTACCTGCTGTCTCATTGAAGTACACCAATTTATTTATTGTTAGTGAATGATATCAGAAAAATAAGATTTCCTCAGAACAATTGAATAATTATTAACTGTACCTTTAATATTTAATATAGGTACTGGTTGCAGAAAGACTGTCAAAGTTAGAGAACGATTTAACTAAAAATGAAAAGTTAATAAATGAAATAAAAGACACAGTGAAGTATGTTTCTAAAGGCGATAAAGAATCGCTGAAAAAATTAAACGATATTCTCAATGATGCTGATACTAAATTTAATCAGGCAAAGGAGGCAGTGAAGGAACTTTTCCAAAAACCAGCTGTAAAGGTTCAAGCAGAACAACCTATTGCAATTGTTGAAGTTCACAAGGTAGCAGTAAGCAGTAGTAATCAAGTCTGTACGTTAGCTGATGCACCAAATATCAAAACGGATGTTCAGGTAAGACTTTTATTTATGTGTCTTGGTTGTTTTCAAATTGGGACAGTTCCATAATAACATACATGGGACTACAGAAAGGCACTTCATCTCAACTATGGTTAAGTGATTTTTAAAACTATTTTGTATGTACAGTGAAAATTTAAGAGAAATTCTTAAATTGCCTCTATGGATGTTACATGTACTTAATTTTCAAAGTGCCTTCCCTGAGTACCCCAGGGTCATTATACTGCATGGTATTTTGACCCCGGGTCATTTTTCTATATGGTATTTTGAACCCCAACATGGAAAATTGAACCCCTGTTTTAGATAAATAGTATTGCAGATTATCTAATTTACAATTTTTGGCTATGACTTTTTTAAACTGGAGCTCTAGTAGGGGTTCAATATACCATGGCAGGGGGTCAAAATACCATGGCTAAATAAAATTTTCAAAACATCTTTACAAGCAAGTAAAATACATACCAACTACATATTGGAGTATAATTACTATGTAAATGAGTTATACCAGTTTGAATTTTTAAATTTAAAGGTCTATAGTAGGGGCTCAAATATACCATGGTAGGGGGGTCAAAATACCATGGCTAAATAAAATTTTAAAAATATCTGTTCATGAAATATGAAATGCATACAAACTACTTATTGAGTATAATTACTATGTCAAGGAGTAACAGTAGTTAGAATTTTGAAATTGAGGTGTAAAGGGGGTCAGTATACCATGGCAGGGGATCAAAATACCATGGCTAAATAAAATTTTCAAAACATCTTTTCAAGCAAGTAAAATACATACCAACTACTTATTGGAGTAATATAACTATGTAAACGAGTTATAACAGCTAGAATTTTTAAATTTAAAGGTCTATAGTAGGGGTTCAATATACCATGGCAGGGGGTCAAAATATCATGGCAAAGTAAAATTTCAAAATATCTTTTCATGCATATGAAATACATACAAACTACTTATTGAGTATAATTACTATGTCAAGGAGTAACAGTAGCTCGAATTTGGAATTGCAGGTGTAAAAGGGGTCAAGATACCATGGCAGGGGGTCAAAATACCATGGCTAAATAAAATTTTCAAAACATCTTTTCAAGCAAGTAAAATACATACCAACTACTTATTGGAGTATAATTACTATGTAAAAGAGTTATAACAGCTAGAATTTTTAAATTTAAAGGTCTATAGTAGGGGGTTCAATATACATTGGCAGGGGATCAAAATACCATGGCAAAGTAAAATTTCAAATTATCTTTTCATGCATGTAAAATACATACAAACTACTTATTGGAGTATAGTTACTATGTAAAGGAGTTATAATGGCTAGAATTTTGAAATAGGAGGTGTAAAAGGGGGTCAGTATACCATGGCAGGGGTCAAAATACCATGGCTAAATAAAATTTTCAAAACATCTTTTCAAGAAAATAAAATACATACCAACTACTTATTGGAGTATAATAACTATGTAAAAGAGTTAGTACAGTTAGAATTTTAAATTTACAGGTCTATAGTAGGGGTTCAATATACCATGGAAGGGGTTCAAAATACCATGGCAAAGTAAAATTTTCAAAATATATTTTCATGAAATGTAAAATACATACAAACTACTTATTGAGTATAATTACTATGTCAAGGAGTAACAGTAGCTAGAATTTTGAAATTGGAGGTGTAAAAGGGGGTTCAATATACCATGGCAGGGGGTCAAAATACCATGGCAAAGTAAAATTTTCAAAATATCTTTTCATGAAATGTAAAATACATACAAACTACTTATTGGAGTATAGTTACTATGTAAAGGAGTAACAGTAGCTAGAATTTTGAAATTGAGGTTAAAAAGGGGGTCAATATACCATGGCAGGGGGTCAAAATACCATGGCTAAATAAAATTTTCAAAATATCTTTTCATGAAATGTAAAATACATACAAACTACTTATTGGAGTATAGTTACTATGTAAAGGAGTAACAGTAGCTAGAATTTTGAAATTGGAGGTGTAAAAGGGGAGGGGGGCAATATACCATGGCAGGGGGTCAAAATACCATGGCTAAATAAAATTTAAAAATATCTTTTCATGAAATATAAAATGCATACAAACTACTTATTGGAGTATAATTACTGTGTCAAGGAGTAACAGTAGTTAGAATTTTGAAATTGGAGGTGTAAAAGGGGAGGTTCAATATACCATGGCAGGGGGTCAAAATACCATGGCTAAATAAAATTTTCAAAACATCTTTTCAAGCAAGTAAAATACATACCAACTATTTATTGGAGTAATATAACTATGTAAAGAGTTATAACAGCTAGAATTTTAAATTTAAAGGTCTATAGTAGGGGTTCAATATACCATGGCAGGAGGGTCAAAATACCATGGCAAAGTAAAATTTTCAAAATATCTTTTCATGAAATATAAAATACATACAAACTTCTTATTGGAGTATAATTACTATTTCAAGGAGTAACAGTAGCTAGAATTTGGAATTGGAGGTGTAAAAGGGGGTCAAGATACCATGGCAGGGGTCAAAATACCATGGCTGAATAAAATTTTCAAAACATCTTTTCAGGCAAGTAAAATAGATACCAACTACTTATTGAAGTATAATTACTATGTAAAGAGTTATAACAGCTAGAATTTTAAATTTGAAGGTCTATAGTAGGGGTTCAATATACCATGGCAGGAGGGTTAAAATACCATGGCAAAGTAAAATTTTCAATTCAACGTGTGGTCCGTTTGATCTCAGTTCTTCATTGGTTAAAATCCGATATGACGTCGAATTTTCTTACTTTCCTCTCAATTTCTTATTGTGATGGCATGAAAAAGCGACCATGCCTGATGACGTCATATAGAAAGAACACATCATTTTGCAGATCAGTCAAAAGAAGGAATAAGTTTGCCTGCATATTGTTTGAAAATCATTAGAGAAACAGTTTCCACCACCAAATCTCGTGTGTCGATATTTATCCACTCGACAATTAAATTTTCAATATTTAAAGCGCTTGGCGAGCCTCGCGTTTAAATTTGAAAATTTAACTGTCTCAGTGGATAAATATCATATTACACTGATGCAGTGGTAATATATATATATATATATACAACTCGTCTAAACATCAGCCCAACAATGTTAGATCTGTAAATTTGCTTTCGCAAATTTTTGTTCTTCCTTGCCGGGATTCAAACTGTTGCTACTGAGATATCGTGACACCAAATCGCCTGCACTGTATCCGACATGCTAGACCACTCGACCACCTAGGCTTCACAAAATAAAGCTTTCGGTGGCGGGTGTTACAGATAAATGAGTGATGTGAGCAATTTCTTCGCTATGACATGACAAGTTACTAGTATATATTTGTTAAATTAAATATGTCCTTCGTATTTAGTACTATAGACGCCACAGTTAGACCATCGCACTTCAGCGCACCCATCAACGCACTTCATGGTATCTAACAAGTTAGCGCCACAATGTCACCATCGCACTTCAGCGCACTCCATCAACTTCATGGTATCTAACAACAAGTTAGCGCCACAATGTCACCATCACACTTCAGCTTACCCATCAATGCACTTCATGGTATCTAACAACAAGTTAGCGCCACAATGTCACCATCGCACTTCAGCGCACCCATCAACTTCATGGTATCTAACAACAAGTAAGCGCCACAATGTCACCATCGCACTTCAGCGTACTCCATCAATGCACTTCATGGTATCTAACAACAAGTTAGCCACAATGTCATCATCGCACTTCAGCGCATCCATCAATGCACTTCATGGTATCTAACAACAAGTTAGTCACAATGTCACCATCGCACTTCAGCGCACCATCAACGCACTTCATGGTCAAAATACCATGGCTGAATAAAATTTTCAAAACATCTTTTCAGGCAAGTAAAATAGATACCAACTACTTATTGAAGTATAATTACTATGTAAAGAGTTATAACAGCTAGAATTTTAAATTTGAAGGTCTATAGTAGGGGTTCAATATACCATGGCAGGAGGGTTAAAATACCATGGCAAAGTAAAATTTTCAAAATATATTTTCCATCAAGTTAAATACATACAAACTACTTATTTGAGAATAATAACAATGAAAAGGAGTTATAATAGCTAGAATTTTGAAATTGAGGTGTAAAAGTGGGGGTCAATATACCATGGGGGTCAAAATACCATGGCAAAGTAAAATTTCAAAATATCTTTCCAGCAGTTAAATACATACAAACTACTTATGGAATATTATTACTATGTAAAGTTATAACAGCTGGAATTTTTAATTTAAAGGTCTAGTAGGGGTTCAATATCATGGAGGGGTCAAAATACCATGGCAAAGTAAAATTTTAACTTGCTGGAAAAGAAATTTTGAAAATTTTACTTTGTCATGGTATTTTGACCCCTGTCATGGTATATTAAACCCCTACTATAGACCTTAAATTTCAATAATTCTAGCAAATGTAACTATTGTATACAGTAATAATACTCAATAAGTATTTTGTATGTATTTTACTCGCTTGAAAAGATGTTTCAAAATTTTATCTAGCCATGGTATTTTGACCCCTACTATAGACCTTTGATTTTAAAATTATAACTGTTATAACTCCTTTACATAGTAATTATACTCCAATAAGTAGTTTGTATGCATTTTATATTTCATGAAAAGATATTTTTAAAATTTTATTTAGCCATGGTATTTTGACAATTTCAAAAATTCTAGCTATTCTATATCTGTTACATAGTAATAATACTCAATAAGTAGTTTGTATGTATTTAACTTGCTGGAAAAGATATTTTAAATTTTACTTTGCCATGGTATATTGAACCCCTACTATAGACCTTTAGTTTCAAAAGTTCTGGCAATTCTAACTCTTGTATATAGTAATAATACTCCAATATGTAGTTTGTATGTATTTAACTTGCTGGAAAAGATATTTTGAAAATTTTACTTTGCCATGGTATTTTGACCCCTGCCATGATATATTAAACCCCTACCATAGACCTTTAATTTCTAAAATTCTAGCAATTCTAACTCTTGTATATAGTAATAATACTCCAGTAAGTAGTTTGTATGTATTTAACTTGCTGGAAAAGATATTTTGAAAATTTTACTTGCCATGGTATTTTGACCCTCCTGCCATGGAATAATGAACTCACTACTTACTATAGACCTTAAATTTTAAAAATTCTAGCAAGTCTAACTCTTGTATATAGTTATAATACTCCAGTAAGTAGTTTGTATGTATTTAACTTGCTGGAAAAGATATTTTGAAAATTTTACTTTGCCATGGTGTTACATTTCCTCGTCAGTTATAATCTAGCGTCGTAATACAGTACATGATATATAAGGCATGAAGATGGAATTGTTACAGATCAGCTGAAATATCTATTGTAAAGGATCCTACAAATTAATGCAAGATACAGTTACAGAAATAATTATATTTATAAGTACGTCTGAACCAGTGACAACTCTACAACAGATTGATCCATCGGATCACCAGCAGTGATGGTGATACATGGCTGTGTACATTCTGTATATACAACTCGTCTAAACATCAGCCCAACAATGTTAGATCTGTAAATTTGCTTTGCAATTTTTGTTCTTCCTGTCTAGTGTGCCGGATACAGTGCAGGCGATTTGGTGTCACAATATCTCAGTAGCATGAGTTCAATCCCGGCAAGGGAAGAACAAAAATATTTTATTTTTGAAAACTGTTATGATATCAGATAAATAGATAAATGAGTGATGTGAGCAATTTCTTTGCTATGACAAGAACAAGTTACTAGTATATATTTGTTAAATATGTCCTTCGTATTTAGTACTATAGACGTCACAGTTAGACCATCGCACTTCAGCGTACCCATCAACGCACTTCATGGTATCTAACAAGAAGTTAGTCACAATGTCACCATCGCACTTCAGCGCACCCATCAACTTCATGGTATCTAACAACAAGTTAGCGTCACAATGTCACCATCACACTTCAGCTTACCCATCAATGCACTTCATGGTATCTAACAACAAGTTAGCGTCACAATGTCACCATCGCACTTCAGCGTACCCATCAACTTCATGGTATCTAACAACAAGTTAGTCACAATGTCACCATCGCACTTCAGCGTACCCATCAATGCACTTCATGGTATCTAACAACTAGTTAGCGTCACAATGTCACCATCGCACTTCAGCGTACCCATCAACGCACTTCATGGTATCTAACAAGAAGTTAGTCACAATGTCACCATCGCACTTCAGCGTACCCATCAACGCACTTCATGGTATCTAACAACAAGTTAGTCACAATGTCACCATCGCACTTCAGCGTACCCATCAATGCACTTCATGGTATCTAACAACTAGTTAGCGTCACAATGTCACCATCGCACTTCAGCGTACCCATCAATGCACTTCATGGTATCTAACAAGTTAGCGTCACAATGTCACCATCGCACTTCAGCGTAGACCATGGCACTTCAGTGTGACCATTGCGGTTCGGAGTACCATCGTGGTTCCAAGTCCTACATATATATGACAATGGAACCCAATGAAATAAACAATAAGCATCTACAGATCACCATATGACCATGTATTCTTGTACAAACTACAAACATCTATGTCATTCTGCACATATCGTGAATGAATTTGACAGAGATTGTCATGATTGTGATGGTAAAACATGACACCATAGGAATAAATCTTTCAACAAATTTGACATTATATGGTTTTCTGTACACCTCAAATTTGAAGAAAATCTCATTAAATCTGTATTTAATCTCTATAGGTAGTGTTTTCTTGAAGGCAAGCAATACCAGCCAATGAAAAAAATATTACATACAACATGTACATGATGTACAACCTGCATAAGAATATAACATGACATCTGGTATAGTGACGGTTAATCAAAACATATATAGGGAACCAGTGGTGGCACTTCCAAATTTTAGAAAATGATTTGAAATTTGAACAACATATTTCACACCCACCCATAGTGACACATTAAAGGTGCCTTCCATGTGTCCAAGATATGTTTTTATGGAACACTCCAGGAAAAAAATCTTGGATTATTGTGTTTATATATGTTGTGTACAAATTGTAAAGGTCGCAAAAATTTTTTAATTTTTAATCGTATATTGGTATCATGTTGTCGGATTCGTCAGTGTTGTCGTCAGGCTCAGCGTCGTCCGAAGACAGATGGTTTCGGATAATAACTTTAGTATAAGTAAATAGAAATCAATAAAATTTTAACACATGGTTTATAATCACAAAGAAAGGTTTGGATTGATTTTGGGGCTTATGGACCCAAAGGTTTAGGAATTAGGGGCCAAAAAGGGGCCAAAATAAGCATATTTGCAGTTTCAGACAATAACTTGTGTTTAAGTGTATGGATCTCTCTGAAATTATACCACAAGTTTCCATACAACAAAGGGATGTTTATGGGGTTATGGATCAAACCATTTAGCAATTAGGGGCAAAAGGGGAAAAACAGGTTTTTATGGTTAAAGGACAATTTATACAATTTAAAAGCAGTGTAAGGAGGTAATCCAATCCATTTAAAGAATACTGTTGTATATATGTTACCTCCCACACACTGCTTGTAAATTATGTATTTAGAAATGATGATTGTCTTGAGATGATAAGCTGTAAATTTTTTTACTATTAATTATTAATATTAATTTTAACCATGACTGTATGTCATTTTATATTTCAATATTTTATGATGTATTTAAATGAGTAGTTATGGTTGCAAACTCCATTAGAAATTTGAATTGAGATTATTTTTGGAATAAGGGAAAGGGTAGTTGAAAAAAATTTTGGGAGGGGGGGTAAATAAGAATTTGTTTTCTCATTTCAGATTTCAGAAATTAAAAGAAAATATCTTCAAATATTTTTTTTGGGGTGCAATTCGCAACAGCATAGTGTATTGCACAAAAGCAAAATATTTGACTACACTTATTCTGTATTGCACAAAAGCAAAATATTTGACTACACTTATTCTGTGTCAGAAACCTATTATGTGTCAAATATTTAATTACAATCCAAATTCAGACCTGTATCAAGCGTGAATAATGTGTCCATTTTGGCCGCAACTTTTCAGGGTTGGACATCTGCGGTCGTATCCAGCTGCGCTCAGCGAAGCAATTTATTTTACAAGTTATCAGTGTTTTATAAACCGCTTAACACAAATGGATGATACAAGCACACAGTCTTTAGTTTCACATATTTCCATGACTACATGTTACAGTTTAATACTGAGCATTGATACAATAAACATTATAAGAACACAAAAAGACTTTTTATGGATATGATTTTGGTATAAGGAGAAAAATAAAAATAGAATTTAAACCATTCAGGTGTCCTTATTTCCAGTTTGAGGACAAGGAGATTAGCACTAAATGTTAGGTTGAAGTATATAAATTTGAATTTAAGACATTAAAACAGATACATTTGAGAAGATAAACATTTATCACCTGTTGCAAAAAGGTATGTGTCAAAAAACTTATAACTTGTACAACTTGTACACAACATATATACATGTATAGTTGTAAATTCTGAATAAAGGAGAAAGTCCGGTAAGGGCTAGTTTTGGCCTAATATTCGAAGTACATCTAATGAAAGATTTTTGACATTTTTTTAACACTTAAGTGTCTACTTCAGTCGATTCAATTAGTTTATGTAAAAGATTTGAACTGATTTGGTCATTAGAGAAGCTCAAATTCACGCTTAAATATGCAAAATCTATGAAATATGCCATAAAACATCATTTTTCAGATGGTTTTTGTCTAAAATGGAAGTGGCCGCATTCGTGTTCAGTCTCAACCTTTATATATGTTATGTATTATCATCAAATACAACATATATTTAAATATTAAGACTGAACACAAATACGGCAACTTCCATTTTAGACAAAGACCGTCTTAAAATTAGCACAAATACTAAAATTGTGAAGATTTCAGTAATATTGCACAAATTTATGATGCTATTACCTTGTGCATGTGCATTGTATTGTCAAAAACAGCCCATATTTATGAAACAGAAGTATTCTACTGTCTAATAAATAGCTAAAAGTTTACATTTTAACATATTGGTAAAAATGCTATATTTTGGGGCCAAAAGGGGTCTTACCAGGCCTACTCCTTTTACAAAATCTAAACAGTATAAAATTTTAATTAATATCAAGAATTGTATAATCTTCATTTAAAATGCATCTTTCATTGTTATTTTTGTGAATATTTCAGATGTTGAAATTGGTTGACCTTATGACCTTTGAGAACCCAGATGGAGGCGTATGGAAACAAGGATGGAATGTGAACTATGACAAAAATAAATATGACAAGAAGAAGTTGTATGTGTTTGTGGTACCTCACTCACATTGTGACCCAGGTAATTAACATCCACTTTTGTTATGAGTTATGAATCACAACTTTGAATGATTAATGTTATTCATTTTAAGGATGTTTGCTTGTCATGTTTTGGAATTTTGTCAGATTTTCAGAATCCTCTGGTTTTATCCATGTGAATGCCTTAACAAATTTTGCCCATTGACCCCATTTTTCTTTTTATAAATCTTTTACATGTATAATTATAAGCCATCTGTAAAAGTCTTATAAAATCTTTGTTATTTTGTAATAGTTTTGAGAACTTGAACTTTTCAATGATAAGGCTATGAAAAATCAAGAGAGAACATTTTCCTTAAAATTTCAATGGCTAATATCTCAAAACAAGCACATTGACCTATATTTTTTGTTGTTGCTCTTTTGGTTCCTTTAATAAATTAATCCCTATCAAATTATACTAGTGTTATGAAAGCATGTTATTTTGAAACTGAGTTTGGTTGAATGATCCTTAGGGCATCTAGTATAACTATGGCTAAAAATAGAACACAACTGTGATATAACCCTCGTCAAAGTGGGCGTCCATTTGGCTGTGCGGGATGTACAAATTTGCAGCCACGTCCAGTCAGAATGGGGACGTTAAATCCGATGCCTCGTGTAAAGAGAGTGCCACGCTCTTTGCACGTTAAGAACCCTTTCAACAACTCTTTGAGGGTCCGTAGGTGACCTGTTGCAAGGCTAAATTTCTGTCCCTATCCAACATGTCCAATATACCCACATTTCCGTGGCAGTCTAAATTTCTCCGACCTCAATCCCAGACGCTCTATTACAGAACCTAACTATTGTATTTATTGTTAATTTGTTCTCGTCCTGAATATGCATGAAATATTTGCCACTGGACGTTAAGCAACCAACAATCAATTAATTTCCTGTTTCTTAGGGTTTATTCACCTAAAGAACAAATATGGCAACCTTCTACATATTAAACAGCAAAACCACAAAATTATCTTATCATGCAATTAAGTAGTTAAACTTTTGTACATAGCTTTTCTGAATTCAACAGTTGGCCAGTTCAATTTGAAATGCATTTGAATCAATGTAAATTTATAAAGATGACCTGTTGTTGAAAAAATATCCGATGGATGATTTTTTCAGTGGTTTATGTTAGCTGTTATGCATATAAACTGGGACTACTATACTAATAGTATAATAGTCCCAGATGTAAAAGGCATAGGTTACCATAGCTAAGATGCAAGCCTACAAAAGATAGTGCATCATGTGCAATGATCTTTATGTAATAACTGTCAAGCGATCTGGTAATCATATAAATCATAATCAGTACCCCGTCCAGGATTATTCAAAATGTTTTAACTTCTTACAGCAATGTACAGGTGAAACTTAATATACATTTTCCGTTTTTACAGGAAAATTATAATGTTATTTCATCTTAAATTTTATGTATAAAAAAAATCCCAATTGGGATGAAAATTCCCAATTTGATGGTCAAGGGACCCATTTGAAAACACCTGGAATCATCCCTGCAGTCTGGCAAAATGCTCAAAATGTTAGGCTTTACCCTTTTCTTATTTTTATACGACCGCAAAAATTTTTGTGGTCGATATTGGTATGACGTTGGCGTCGTCGTCGTCGCCGTCGTCGTGGGTAAATCCGGGCGTCGTCGTCGTCCGAAGACACATTGGTTTTCGCACTCTAACTTTAGTTTAAGTGAATAGATCTCTAGGAAATTTTACCATCAGGTTCAATACCACAAAAGGAAGGTTGGGATTGATTTTGGGGTTATGGTACCAACGGTTAAGGAATTAGGGGCCAAAAGGGCCAAAAATAAGCATTTTGTAACTTCCAGACAATAACTTGTGTGTAAGTGTATGGATCTCTGACATTGTACCACAAGGTTCCATATCACAAAGGAAATGCTGGGATTGATTTTAGGGTAATTGCCTGAAAATTTTAGGAATTAGGGGCCAAAAGGGGCCAAAATAGGCATTTTCTAGTTTCAGGACAATAACTTGTGTGTAAGTGTATGGATCTTTCTGAAATTGTACTACAAGGTTCCATATCACAAAGGAAAGCTGGAATTGAGTTTGGGGTAATTACCCTAAACGTTTAGGAATTAGGGGCCAAAAGGGCCAAAATAAGCATTTTCTAGTTTCCAGGCAATAAGTTGTGTTCAAGTGTATGGATCTCTCTGAAATTGTACTGCAAGGTACCATACCTCATTGAAGGCTGGGATTGAGTTTGGGGTGATGAATCATAAGGGGTTCAAAAATTGAGGGGGATTTTTTTTTTCCATTTTTTTCTTTAAAATTTTCCATTTTAAGTTGGTTATTTCTGATTTATATTTAAAAGCAAATAATAATGATATGGCAGGAGATACACACCAAACAGGGTGTGTAAATTATTATATAATAAGTATTGTGCAATAGCAAGAAATTTTCAATTGCACAGTATTGCAGAATAGCAAGAAATCTTCAATTGCACAGTATTGCGAAAAAGCAAGAAATATCCAATAGCACAATATTGCACAATAGCAAGAAATTGTCAATTGTACAGTATTGCATAATAGCAAGAAATATTCAGTTGCACAGTATTGCGCAATTGCAAGAAATATTCAATTGCACAGTATTGTGCAAAAGAAGATACTTTGTATAAATTGCTTATTTCTTGACCAATTTCAATGGGGTTTTATTCTTGAATTCTTGGGGTTCTTTAATATGCTGAATCTAACCGTGTATTAAGTTTTTGGATTTTGGGCCCCGTTTTAAATTGGTCCACATTGAGGTCCAAAGGGTCCAAAATTAAACTTTGTTTGATTTCATCAAAATTGAATTATTGGGGTTCTTTGATATGCCGAATCTAACCGTGTATTTAGATTCTTAATTTTGGTCCCGTTTTCAAATTGGTCTACATTAAGGTCCAAAGGGTCCAAAATTAAACTTAGTTTGATTTTAACAAAAAATGAATTCTTAGGGTTCTTTGATATGCTGAATCTAAACATGTATTTAGATTTTTGATTATGGGCCCAGTTTTCAAGTTGGTCCAAATCGGGTCCAAAATTAAACTTTGTTTGATTTCAACAAAATTGAATATATGGGGTTCTTTGATATGCTGAATCTAACCATGTATTTAGATTCTTAATTTTTGGTCCGTTTTCAAATTGGTCTACATTAAGGTCCAAAGGGTCCAAAATTAAACTTAGTTTGATTTTAACAAAATTGAATTCTTAGGGTTCTTTGATATGCTGAATCTAAACATGTATTTAGATTTTGATTATGGGCTCAGTTTTCAAGTTGGTCCAAATCAGGGTCCAAAATTAAACTTTGTTTGATTTCAACAAAATTGAATATATGGGGTTCTTTGATATGCTGAATCTAACCATGTATTTAGATTTTAGATTTTGGGCCCGTTATCAACTTTGTCCACATTGAGGTCAAAAGGGTCCAAAATTAAACTTTGTTTGATTTCATCAAAATTGAACTCTTGGGGTTCTTTGATATGCTGAATCTAACCATGTATTTAGATTTTGGATATTGGACCATAATAGGTGAATGTCCAATTTAAAATTTTAAGTTCTTAGACCACATTCATTCTGTGTCAGAAACCTATGCTGTGTCAAATATTTAATCACAATCAAAATTCAGAGCTGTATCAAGCTTGAATGTTGTGTCCATACTTGCCCCAACTGTTCAGGGTTCGACCTCTGCGGTCGTATCAAGCTCGCGCCATGGAGCATTTTATTACTAAATTTATCAGATTACATTTTGTAATAGTTTATTAACTTTAAATGATGATTTTGATTAATTTTCCTTGTTTTTCTCAATTAACAACTCAGAATCTATATTAGATAAGCAGAAACTGTAACAACAAAAAGTTGTCCATAAAAAAACATAAATAACTTGATAGACTTTTCTTCAAATACTTTCATCCATTGCCCCAAAATAAGGTTGTGTTAAGACGATAATAGTAATTTTATTGACAAGGCAGTAAAATGTTTAAGAATGGGCAGTCACACCAAGGAATGGTAAGAGGCGAAAATTCATTTTCTTTGCTTTATCTGACATGTTTGAAATCTTAATTTGATAATGCTTGTCAATATAAAAATAAGGAGATGTGGTATGATTGCCAATGAGACAACTATCCACCAAAATGCAAATGAAGTGGATGTAAGCTATTATAGGCAACTTTACTGTATGGCTTTCAACAATGAGAAAAACCCATACCATATGGTCGGCTATCAAAGGCCGTGACATGAAAAATATGAAACAATTCAATTGAGAAAATTGTCACGTTCATTTTATATGATTAAATGTTGGTTGTTCCATTTTATTTTGATGATAATCTTTTTTAGGCTGGGTAAAGACACTTGATTCCTACTTTAATGATCAAGTGAAAGGAATATTAGATAACATGGTGGCTAAGTTAGAAGCTTATCCTAAAATGAAGTTTATGTATGCAGAGATCTCATTCTTCTCAATGTGGTGGAGCCAGATTGACCAAAATAAAAAGAATAGGGTCAAAAAGTAGGTCATATATTTTAAGGAAAAACATAATGAGAAAAAAGTGTTCTCCCTCTAGTACTTCTATCCTTCTGTAGTGGCTTGTCATGATTTGGCAACGTTGCTAAGGGAAACATCATTTGCGAGGAGACTATGCCGTTACGTTATTGGTTGTAAAGTTCTATAACTTTTGCATGAAGCGTTTAGCTTCGGTTTTAAATATTTTTATGAAGTATTGTTCAATTTCATGTCGGTATATTTGTTCATTCCTATGCATGCTATATATCTATATATGTATAAGAAAATTGAAAAGATAATAACGGTTTTGACTCATCACATTTACAACAATAAAAGATAATAACAGTTTTTTAAAAAATATATATGAAGAGGAAAATTGTGCTTATGCTCGAAACATGTGACTTAATTCATCATGTTCATTGCACATGTTACACAGTGATCTATTGAAGCAAGAAAAAAACACAACTAAAAATGATATTATTTTATTGATTATGTTTTTCACAATTTACTGCACATGGAAACACCTGTAGTTTTTGAGTGCAATTATTCATAAGAAATCTACCATGTTATTATTTAAATCAATAATTTGTAATTCCTTTTATTGTGATTATTTTGCACTTTCTCCTACTTCAGTGTAAATTGATAACCTCTTTGAAATAGTCTTAAGGTGGTACATAACACTACAGGAGATAACTCTAAAAATCAGCTGACAGGTATAATCATGCTCTATTGTTAAGGAAATATTAAGCTTCTCAATGATCATTATTAGTGTTTGTCAATCTGCTATATATCCAATGAAATTTTTCTGATAAAGTGTGTATATATGTGGTTCAAGTTTTTTGAAATTTTTATATTTTTGTCATAGGGTCAAAGTAAATATTTTGTCAAAATTTTATGAAAATTAAACAAGCCAAATTAATTTTAGTCAAGGTGTTTGGTACCACCTTAACATGGACTTTTAAGGTTCTTTTGTTTCAAGCATTGTTTCATTGTTATCGTGTTAAGAAAGTTATTGATTACTATTTTGCTATTTACCTTATACTTGTTATATACGAAGATTTTTTTTTGTGTAACAAGACTCTATTTTGCAGTCAGGAATATGTTTCTTTACATCAGTGCGCTTTTAAATTGATATGATGATCCAAAATGGAGGGAAAGCTTCCTTATTCCAATAGTCCCTTCCTATCATCTCAAATCTATTTTAATGAAAAAGCCCCTATAAATGGAATAATCCTTAGCTAAAGTTGCCTTTTTATATGCAATACATTGTACTCTGCAGATTGATAGAGAAAGGCCAGTTTGAGATAATAACAGGAGGCTGGGTGATGAATGACGAAGCCAATACACATTACTTTGCTATGATTGATCAGATGATTGAAGGCAACCAGTGGCTGAACTTGACACTAGGTATGCAAATTATTTCAGTGTATCATTGAAATGAATAAAGCAGTTCTACAATCTTTCTATTCATGCATCTATAGTAATATTTTTGTTAGCAAAACAATTATTTCTTTTTCATGTGCTGTAAAAGGTGTGTAGGCTACAAATCAAATACAGTAAGTAAAGCCCACAAAACAACACACAGTCTCCAACAATAGGCAATGTTGGCACATTCCTGCACTCTTGTGTAAAACCTTTTTTAAGACAATATAAACATTATCCTATGGACTACTTTTTTAGTTTCTGAATTGATTTCAGTGATTTTTGGTGGAAGAAGACTTCAAGTCTTCTGAAAGCCTTTACTGCCGGCTGTAAAATCATTGAACCGTTACCAGGTTGTATGCCGTATCCATTTCTGTGCTTTACAATTTCATAACAACTTCCGTGCCATTTCTTGACACCGATGTTTACACATGATCTAAGCATCTGCATCATTTAATTTATTAGTTAGGCGTAAAAAACAATCACTATCGTTAGTGTTATAATTTCTCTTGTTTTAATGTATTAATATCTTCCCTGTTATCTATGTATATTATTAGATTTCATCTAATCTTACATGAACGTTATTTGTTCACTTGTAACCGGATGTTTTTAATGTAGGTTTTGTAGTACGCATGCGTGATTTTGGTATTGAGTCGGTTCGGCCTGATTACATGTTCGCCCTTGGTCCGTTCGCCCTGAGTTCGTTCGCCAATAGAGTACGTTCGCCCTGTCTTTCTTCTCATTACTTTTATCAAGGACGTTTTATACGTCCTTGCATTTATTTAAATACTAATGTTATGGGTATTATTGTTTTATAAACTTATTCAGATATTTATATGGTATTAATTCTCGAAATTCATGAAATCACATGACAAAAAATAATTAAAAGTTGATGGCTTGTTTTGGAGCATTAATAAGTCATGATAATAATTTTCATTGATTGTTGTTCTTCAAATGTCCGTGATTTCGCATGCCTTCTCAAAATAACATATTTTAAATAAAGGAAAGATTTTATGCTACGAAATATTGTTAAATTTGAACCAAATAGACTGCCAATGATGCCTGGGACTATTAAATAGTCCCAGAGGATGCCGAGCAAAATTTATTTCAATCTGATAAAATTTGACATCAATGGAACAAATTTTATCAGATGATGTGATTTTTTTTAATGGAAATTTGCTAAATATGATTAATCATTGGATTGCAGTTTTAAATTTAATCTTGAACTTATCAATTTTAATCTTTTCTGTCCCTTTCAGTTTGGAAGACTAATATAATTACAAGAACGATTCTATTTGTGTAATATTGCTGATATGACGAAATCAGGTAATGCGCGATATCACCGGTCGCAGCGGACAGCGGGACTCCACTGTAATTGTCTTTGGTAGATTAATAATTGGAATTATCGGAATGAAACAACTGGATTATTCGGGTTAATCACGTTGGTTACGTATCTGCCCATGTGCACAAATGGGTAATTTAATTGTGCATCCGAAAGTTTCAAAATAATGACAAACAGAATTGCCATATGTTCATACAATCCATCTTGTGTTAAAGTCAAGTATCTACGTGGAGAGTACGACTTCAAATCAATGATGCTTGAAAAATACACGGATTTAGTTGTTCCGTCTGAGTTCAGATCTTTAAAGCAATCAAGTCATATTCCAGTTTTCATGGTTTTAGACAACATGTGTTTTTAAAACGAAAGTTGAATATTTTGTATGTTATTGCGATAATAAAGAGTCAAGCGCACACGTGAATCTGCTGGTGTATTACACATCAAACGATGCACCGTCAGTTGACAACAATATCAATGAGCAAACTAATGTCTTCTAGGAAGAAGAAGAATGTCAGTTGACGGATTACATTTCGAAAGTACGTAGTTTTTATGTCGGTCATTGTCGGAATGTCCCCAATGATTGCCGTTATTGCCTTACGTTTCCAAGTTTTATAAGTGATCAAAAACGGGATTTAACAACTAAATAGTGCAGCTCTTTATCGTTATTCGTCATTAAGGTACACCCATTATCGAGGCTCGAGTACGGAACCAGTAATTCGTTGCTGTCAATAGTTTTATTTTCATGAAAAAATTAAGAAAAGGGTTGTGTGACTCCTGACGGAAAAAGGCATTCCTACCCTCATACTTTTGTGTAAAAATATTAGATGAAAAACAAATATGATATGGGTCGAGCACTTACAGAAAATGAACGGGTTTGAAATGCTAATAAGTGCCCAAATCCCAATCCTGGGCCTGACACATATCTTCATTGGATATATTTAGAATTTTTTTATATATGTTTATAATGAAAACCCTAGTTTAAGCAATTTGACTAAAATCTTGGGAGCCAGTTTTTCTTTTAAAAGTTAACTATCTACCTTTGACAGAAAACTTTCAAGTGAAACCACATCAATAACTGTTATAACTGCTTGGCAAAGTTGCATTGCATCAAGTTGACCATGCTGAGACGAATGTCTGGAATTTAGTTATAGAAAATTTAATTTGAATCAACAGTATTTGCAGATTTTTATGTTAAGTAAAGTGAGTTTTGGTTGAGTTATGAGTATCATTATTTTTGGAAGAAAAAAATATGTTGAAAGCAATAATGGGACAAAGCAGGCTGGGTTGGTGGGGGCTGCTTTTATGGTAATTCAAGTTACCTTTTATGCATCTTCTTCCACCTCAGAGCAATCAGCTCTTTGATTCTGTCTTTTGTTCAGAATTTGTTGAACTTTCTAAAAACTTACAGAAAATGACAGTTTGATACTCAAGCAACTTACTGTTCTTTTAACATGAATGATTAATTCTCCTTCTGTAATTACTGTTACATAATTGATCTTTTATTGTTTAACAGGAGTTAGACCAGAATCTGGCTGGGCCATTGATCCTTTTGGACACACTCCCACCATGGCTTACCTACTGAAGAAAATGAACTTCAAAAGCATGTTAATACAGAGAGTTCATTATGCAGTTAAGAAAGCCCTAGCTAAAGAAAAACAACTTGAATTTATGTGGAGACAAAACTGGGGTATTTTAATTTCTACTGTATCTTAAACTTACTGGCAGGAGACAAAACTGGGGTATTTTAATTTCTATTGTATTTTAAACATACTGGCAGGAGACAAAACTGGGGTATTTACTAATGTTACAGTAGTTTAATTTATTGGCAATTTTATTAAATTTTCTGTTTTAGAAGCAAAATAATTACACTGAACTATGGGTAATATTTGGAAAGCAATCACTTCAATATTTGTCATTGGCAAACAATGTCTAAAATAGTTACCATCTATACAATACCATTGTTTATATAAATGTTTTATATTATAAGTAACAGTTGTGTCTGCTCATCTGTCCATTTTTTTGTTGATAAATTATTATATCAACGCTTTACAGTCAATGTGAATTTGTTATACCTCAAATTCCTTCTAAAAGAATGATCTCAATTCAGTGAAATTGAATTTGATCTGAATAGTTGTTTTTTTGGGTTTGTTGTTTTTTGTCCTTTGTTTTAGGGGTTGGGGTGTGCAACAAAAAGATGGAGAAGATACAAAGAGGCAGGGTTTCCCCTGGTCAAAATTTTTTTTCGCCACCTCTTTCGCTAAAACATTTTCGTTCTAAATAATAAACATTTACTTTTTAAAAGATACTGTAAAATTGCATATAGATCATGAAATAAGCATTTTTGACTTCTGCCTGGGAACACGAGATCCATCTACAATAATTTAATCGGATACTTCCCGTCTAGTTGAAGTACAAAGACTTAAGTCAGAGATTTCTCCTACTTTTGAACATTTTTCTTTTTATGCCTTACCTAGGGGCATTATGTTTTTTCGGTCTGTGGGTCCGTTCGTCGTCCGTTCGTCTGTCTGTCCCACTTCAGGTTAAAGTTTTTGGTCACTTCAGGTTAAAGTTTTTTGTCAAGCTAGTTTTTGATGAAGTTGAATGATCTTTCTAATTTTAATGCCAATTTAGAGTTTTTAACCCAATTTCACGGTCCACTGAACATAGAAAATGATAGTGCGAGTGGGGCATATGTGTACTATGGACACATTCTTGTTAACAATAGTTTTCTTTTTGGACTATCGTTTACAATTTATTTAAATACTAATGTTATGGGTATTATTGTTTTATAAACTTATTCAGATATTTATATGGTATTAATTCTCGAAATTCATGAAATCACATGACAAAAAATAATTAAAGTTGATGGCTTGTTTTGAGCATTAATAAGTCATGATAATAATTTTCATTGATTGTTGTTCTTCAAATGTCCGGTGATTTCGCATGCCTTCTCAAAATAACATATTTAAATAAAGGAAAGATTTTATGCTACGAAATATTGTTAAATTTGAACCAAACAGACCGTTAATGATGCCTGGGACTAATAAATAGTCCCAGAGGATGCATAAAATAAATTAGTTTTAATCTGATAAAATTTGACATCAATGGAACAAATTTTATCAGATGATGATTTTTTTAATGGAAATTGCTAATATGATTAATCATTGGATTGCAGTTTTAAATTCAATCTTGAACTTATCAATTTTAATCTTTTCTGTCCCTTTCAGTTTGGAAGACTAATATAATTACAAGAACGATTCTATTTGTGTAATATTGCTGATATGACGGGAAATCAGGTAATGCGCGATATCACCGTCACGCGGACAGCGGGACTCCACTGTAATTGTCTTTGGTAGATTAATAATTGGAATTATCGGAATGAAACAACTGGATTATTCGGGTTAATCACGTTGGTTACAATATCTGCCCATGTGCACAAATGGGTAATTTAATTGTGCATCCGAAGTTTCAAAATAATGACAAACAGAATTGCCATATGTTCATACAATCCATCTTGTGTTAAAGTCAAGTATCTACGTGGAGATACGACTTCAAATCAATGATGCTTGAAAAATACACGGATTTAGTTGTTCCGTCTGAGTTCAGATCTTTAAAGCAATCAAGTCATATTCCAGTTTTCATGGTTTTAGACAACATGTGTTTTTAAAGCGAAAGTTGAATATTTTGTATGTTATTGCGATAATAAAGAGTCAAGCGCACGTGAATCTGCTGGTGTATTACACATCAAACGATGCACCGTCAGTTGACAAAATATCAATGAGCAAACTAATGTCTTCTAGGAAGAAGAAGAATGTCAGTTGACGGATTACATTTCAGAAAGTCGTAGTTTTATGTCGGTCATTGTCGGAATGTCCCCAATGATTGCCGTTATTGCCTTACGTTTCCAAGTTTTATAAGTGATCAAAAACGGGATTTAACAACTAAATAGTGCAGCTCTTTATCGTTATTCGTCATTAAGGTACACCCATTATCGAGGCTCGAGTACGGAACCAGTAATTCGTTGCTGTCAATAGTTTTATTTTCATGAAAAAATTAAGAAAAGGGTTGTGTGACTCCTGACGGAAAAGGCATTCCTACCCTCATACTTTTGTGTAAAATATTAGATGAAAAACAAATATGATATGGGTTGAGCACTTACAGAAAATGAACGGGTTTGAAATGCTAATAAGTGCCCAAATCCCAATCCTGGGCCTGACACATATCTTCATTGGATATATTTAGAATTTTTATATATGTTTATAATGAAAACCTAGTTTAAGCAATTTGACTAAAATCTTGGGAGCCAGTTTTTCTTTAAAAGTTAACTATCTAACTTTGACAGAAAACTTTCAAGTGAAACCACATCAATAACTGTTATAACTGCTTTGCAAAGTTGCATTGCATCAAGTTGACCATGCTGAGACGAATGTCTGGAATTTAGTTATAGAAAATTTAATTTGAATCAACAGTATTTGCAGATTTTTATGTTAAGTAAAGTGAGTTTTGGTTGAGTTATGAGTATCATTATTTTTGGAAGAAAAAAATCGTTGAAAGCAATAATGGGACAAAGCAGGCTGGGTTGGTGGGGGCTGCTTATGGTAATTCAAGTTACCTTTATGCATCTTCTTCCACCTCAGAGCAATCAGCTCTTTGATTCTGTCTTTTGTTCAGAATTTGTTGAACTTTCTAAAACTTACAGAAAATGACAGTTTGATACTCAAGCAACTTACTGTTCTTTTAACATGAATGATTAATTCTCCTTCTGTAATTACTGTTACATAATTGATCTTTTATTGTTTAACAGGAGTTAGACCAGAATCTGGCTGGGCCATTGATCCTTTTGGACACACTCCCACCATGGCTTACCTACTGAAGAAAATGAACTTCAAAAGCATGTTAATACAGAGAGTTCATTATGCAGTTAAGAAAGCCTAGCTAAAGAAAACAACTTGAATTTATGTGGAGACAAAACTGGGGTATTTTAATTTCTACTGTATCTTAAACTTACTGGCAGGAGACAATACAGGGTATTTTAATTACTATTGTATCTTAAACATATTGGCAGGAGACAAAACTGGGGTATTTACTAATGATACAGTAGTTAAATTTATTGGCAATTTTATTAAATATTCTGTTTTAGAAGCAAAATAATTACACTGAACTATCTGTAATATTTGGAAAGCAATCACTTCAATATTTGTCATTGGCAAACAGTGTCTTAAATAGTTACCATCTATACAATACCATTGTTTATATAAATGTTTTATATTATAAGTAACAGTTGTGTCTGCTCATCTGTCCATTTTTTTGTTGATAAATTATTATATCAACGCTTTACAGTCAATGTGAATTTGTTATACCTCAAATTCCTTCTAAAAGAATGATCTCAATTCAGTGAAATTGAATTTGATCTGAATAGTTGTTTTTTTGGGTTTGTTGTTTTTTTGTCCTTTGTTTTAGGGGTTGGGGTGCAACAAAAAGATGGAGAAGATACAAGAGGCAGGGTTTCCCTGGTCAAAATTTTTTCGCCACCTCTTTCGCTAAAACATTTTCGATTCTAAATAATAAACATTTACTTTTTAAAAGATACTGTAAAATTGCATATAGATCATGAAATCAGCATTTTTGACTTCTGCCGGGGAACACGAGATCCATCTACAATAATTTTATCAGATACTTCCCGTCTAGTTGAAGTACAATGTATAAAGACTGAAGTCAGAGAATTTTCCTACTTTTGAACATTTTTCTTTTATGCCTTACCTAGGGACTATCGTTTACAGAAAAGTTTTGACATGAAACTATGCCTCCAACACGTGCTCGCTTAAACGATTGTAAATTACCCACTTCAAAACATTTATTTCTATCAAAGTTTTAAAAAATCCTTTAAGTGACATTTGATGCCATTTAACCACACCATGTCATTTAACAATACAATCAACACCTTTATTAATTATAATCCATTGTTGCCGATAGCTATAAAGTGCAATCAGCTGATTATTGATAGTCTATCAAAATCTTTATGAGTTCAAGGTGAATTCCCAGTATAGTCTGATCAGGGAAAAAGTCTGAGAAACCAGAAACAAGTAAACAAAATGGACGAAGTCGAACCGTTATATTTATTTCGCCAAATTCTTTCACCAATAAGGAATGTTAATCTCCAAAATTTTTATTTTTTCGCAATATGCGAAACTGGCGACGGCCAGCAGAAACCCTGAAGAGGAGATCCAAAAGGTCCACTAAACAATATAAAGAAATTAAAGATTTTAACACACTAAACCCTATCAAAGACTGGAGGTAAACTCGAGTGCTCAGAAAATTTTAACAATTCCTGCTCCAGTATTGACACCAGTCATGTCACTCCTGTTAAATTATACCAATGTCCATAAATAAAACTTCCCTACTTACCGTCCCACATTCATTTTAATGGAATAGCCCTTAATGGAACAAGCTGAACAACACCTTCCCTCCCACATCCATTTTAATGGAACAGCCCTTAATGGAACAAGCTGAACAACAAGGAAAATTTAAATGCATAGATTTCATGAGTAGTAAAGCTAGTGAAGAATAGATGTAATCACTGCCTGCATTATTTATGCCAGAAATATTGTTTTGCAGATCAGGAAGGATCCACAGATATTTTGTGCCATATGATGCCCTTCTATTCCTATGATGTGCCACACACATGTGGTCCGGATCCTAAGGTCTGTTGTCAGTTTGACTTTGGTCGTCTTTCTCCCAGTAGATGGAGCTGTCCATGGAGAGTACCACCTGTACATATTCATGAAGGAAATGTTCAGGAGAGGTAATTAGTATGATTGTTTTTTCTTGTTTTGATTAGTTTTCAGTTTAAAGCATGTCATTTACCTCACAAGAAAGTAGCAATAGAAAGGGACAGTGAAATGTTGAGCCACATTTGGTCACCTTTCAATAAAGTTGTACAGAATTTCTTTGTTAAATGAATTCCCAACATATATATTTTTTTGTTTCAAATGTGATAAATACAGCTTGAAACAAATAATGTTCTCATTTTGCTCTGAATTACCTCAAAACTAAGTCCTTTAAAAGTATGTCATTTTCTGTATCTTCGAGCATAAAAGTGGTCAAATATGCTTTTACTTTCAATAATCATATGATACAGCAGCACTAGCAGCATTTGCTTCAGATCATATTTTTAGTGTCTGTCAAATGTTTGTGTTTCTGGAAATCAGTTAAGAGTGAAATGAAAAAATCATGCAGAGCTTTATTTTAGCTAATATTGAGATTGGAGATAAATCACAAAATATTCCGTTACCTAAATTTGTTCTATAAAGACAAAGTTCTGACAGGAAATGAAGCCGGAAGTTACACAAGTACAATCTTGCAGACAAGAAAATTTTGCTTCTGCTTAAGAAAAGGGACTATTTCCTACTATAATTGTTGTCTTTATTCATTGTCTTCCTTTGTAATGTGAATAAGATGCCCTTGCAGTTCAAATGGATGAATTTTATTTAAAAATACCAGTGCAGTACATTGGGAGAAATTTTGATAAAACTCCTGTGTTCACAGAATCAGAAATATAATGTACCTCCTTCTGAATAATGTATTGCAATATACATATAAATCCCTTCTGAACAGAGAAATCTGACTTTTGTCAGATATAATTATGTAACATGACTTTTGTGGATGACCACATGTCATGGATGCCATTTTCCCTTGTTTACATTTTAATGTGTAGCCTAGAGAACCATGACCCGAACAATAATAGAATCTTTAGAAAACTTAAACTTGATGCATTATTTATTCATCAATCTTTATTATCTTCATTGATAAACAAACTTAATTTCGTAATTTAAAGGAATAAAATATATACATGATATAATTAGAGACTCTGTGACAAATGATAGTGAAAAAATAATTAGGGCCCCGCCGAATGGCTGACGCCCTATAGTGATCAGTCTGTCCATTCTGTCCGTCCATCTGTCCGTAACAAATTGTGTCCTCTCTATATCTAGAGAACCGTTATGATTTCAAAGTTTATACTTGACATGTATATTAACCAACACCAGAGGGTGTGTCATAATGTATGTACAACTTCCTAGGTCAAAGGTCAAGGTCAAAAACTGGTTTTAGTTGACAACCCCATGTCCTATGGTAAAGATCGTGTCCACTCCATATCTTGAGAACCGTTATGATTTCAAAGTTTATACTTGATATGTATATAAACCAACACCAGAGGGTGGGTCATAATTTATGTACAACTTCCTAGGTCAAAGGTCAAGGTCAAAACTGGTTTCAGTTGACAACCCCATGTCCAATGATAAAGATACAAATTTTTACCACGTACCAGGAAGATATGAAAACGAAACATTTTGAAATTTCAAATCCCCTTCAAACCTTTATACAGTACCAACAAATATATATTGAATCATTGTAGATCTCTGACATTACTAGATCAGTACAGGAAAAAAGCCGAGCTGTACAGAAGTAATGTGTTGTTTATACCGGTCGGTGATGACTTCCGTTATGACAGAGGAGACGAATGGGACAAACAGTACACTAATTATCAGAAGATATTTGACTATGTTAACTCCAAATCTGACCTAAATACACAGGTAAACTTTAATTGAACTTTAAGTAGTCAAATCTTAGTCAAGAATGTACAGTATAATCTGCATAAACTTGTACAGGAGAGTTACAAAAGTACATTTTTAGAGTGTTAGAAACCGAGGACTACAATATATTTTACCACAAACATAGCACAAGAAGAATATGTAGCAATACAGTCGAACCTCGTGTCCAACTCAGTTGTGTCAAAAACTAGGATGAGTCGAAGTAATTTCTTGGTCCCGGTAAACTTCCAATTTGATCAATGCATATTTACCTCTGATGAGTCAAACTTGTTTGATTCGAAAACTTGGTTAAGTCGAGTAAACTTTATAGTGCAACTTACTCATTTTCAAAAGAGATTAAAGCTGTTTAAACATATTTGTTTGTATAACAGTTAAAATGACATGTTTATGGTGACCTGAAATTAACACCTTAGTTGATCGTCCAAGCGGAACTTTATTGTATTGAACATATTTTACTTGACATAAAAACGAAACGAATTTAAATGACCCAAGCCGCGTTTAAATGAATAGATAGAATAAAAATTCATTAATTACTATAAATAAAAAGATTAAGACAATTATGATCAATTTATATCAATTGAATGCAAAGCAGACAACCCTTGATCATCAGAAATCTTTCTGAACTTGTTTCGTTCCGAGAGTGATTTCATAATTTATAGGTCTGACCTTTGTAAATATTTGTGAATTGATTTTATTTGTGAATGTTTTGTGTCTGTTCTTGTGTGTTCAAAAAATATGGAGATTGAATACACACTCATAGTGTCATATAAAAAAAGTCACACTGTTCAAATATCTAGTTTACACAAATCTCATGCCGTATTTCATTCATTCCAAATTTATGATGACACACTCGACCTCGGATGAGTCAAACCTCTGATAAGTTAAATACTTTTGTTCGGTCCCTTCGACTTTGATGTAAGGAGGTTCAACTGTAGTTTTAATTAATTTACTATGACCACTTTCTGTTATAATTTTAGATGCAGTTTGGAACGCTAACAGATTATTTTAAGAAGTTATATGAAGTAAATGATGTAAAATATGGACAGAAGCCACCTAGCTATCCTGTACTGAGTGGGGATTTCTTCACATATGCTGACCGGGATGACCATTACTGGAGTGGATATTATACATCAAGACCATTCTATAAAAGACTGGACAGAGTCCTTGAATATCATCAAAGGTTAGTTTTCAGCTAAGTGACATTCTTACAGTCATTGTTGTCTCATCTGCAAAGAAAGAGTTGATAGGAAAGAGGTAGATATTCCTTTGGCATTGATGGTAGCATGTGTTAAACAAAAAATGATAGATATGCCTTTGGTGGCCACAGGGCAGCTTAAAAATATAGCACACTACTACAAAATCTTATACTAACTTTCTATTAGGATGACAAAACATTGTAAGGAAGTATCTCATGATGAGACATCAACCATTCATTGTCCCCTGACCTTGACCTCTTTTTCATGCTGAATTTTAAGGGTAAGTTTTCAGAATGAGGTTATTCATTAACTTTACAGTATAAGTTTACAATTTTTTGTATGTATATTAGTTGTGAGAGTAGAATGTCTGTCTGACATATGTCATATGGCCTCAACCTCAAGTTCATGCTCCAGTTGTAAGGTTAAGTTGGATGATGTCTGTTCAATTGAAAAAGATGAAAAGACAATCCTCTAAAATACAAAGTTAATTTATCAAGTAGACCTGCAAGGTTGCTTACTCTATGTAGAGGTCAATTGAAAATGATGAAAAGACAATTCTCTAAGATATGAAGTTACTCTATTTGTCATTTATTGTTTTCATTTAGATCAGCAGAAATAGCCTTTACCATGGCAACAGCTTACAGTAGAAGTGATGCTTATTCTAACTTCCCAGAGAATGCACTGATGAAGATGTTAGTGACAGCTAGGAGAGCTTTGGGCCTCTTCCAACATCATGATGGTATCACAGGAACAGCTAAAGATTTTGTTGTAATTGATTATGGTAAAAGGTAAGTTGAATCATAAAAAATGGTATTATTGTTATCAAAGAAATTAGAAATTGTATTGTTCAACAAAATACAGTATGCAGAATTTGTTAAAACACGAAATCAAGTATTCATGGTAATATATTTTTTCTTACTCCACAAAATTGGTACCAATGAAAAATAAATTATACCACAATTATAATAGTTACTTATGCAAATTTTGACTACTTACAAATAGATTTTGTCCTTTACTCCACAAAAATTGAAACCCATGAATATAAATGAATCCACAATAATAGTTAGTTATACAAATTTTGGTAATCATGAAAATAAATGAACCCATAACAATAGTTGCTGGCTTCTTTTATTAGAAAATGGTATTCATTTCAAATATATTGGTTCTACAGAAACTAAAAATGCAACAATAGCAGCAAATTTCAACATTTTACAAAGTACTAACAGTATCCTAGCAACATATTAATGTGTGGGTAGCTTGGTAAAAATAAATGTATGATAAGTATGGTCAAAAAATATTTTGACCAGTAAAATAATTCATGTATTTGTTTCGTCTTCAGTATATATTCACTTAATTCTTTATTGAAAAAGCGCTTTATGCCCATATGGGCCAATGGCTTACAAGCATACATATATTTATAACAAACAATGAAAATAAACAATACATATACATCTTACAATAATCATGTCTCTCTCTCTCTCTCTCTGATTTAAAAAAAAAAAACCACTGTATTGAATACGGGTCAATCAGAGTTAAATGACATATTCAGTAGTAAATAAAATAGAAAAAAAATGTATAGGATTAGTCTAATGACATCCTTGTGATGCCCAGCAATGAGATATGTCATCTGTTTCAGAATGTTAGAAGCCTTAATGAATGCCAAGAGGATTATAGTTGAGTCCATGACCTACCTGACAGCCAAGTCTAAGTCTGACTACAAATATAGCAACGATAAACCTATATTTAACTTGGTATGTCCTTATAGTTATACACAGTGAAACGATAAACCTATATTTAACTTGGTATGTCCTTATAGTTATACACAGTGAAAAGATAAACCTATATTTAACTTGGTATGTCCTTATAGTTATACACAGTGAAACGATAAACCTATATTTAACTTGGTATATCCTTATAGTTATACACAGTGAAATATGTTTAAACCAAACCCTTACAGAACTGAGGATACATTCTAATGCAATTTGTTTATAACAGCAATTTTGATCGGATAACATCTTATATTTTCGTGAAGCAAAATTTATACAATTAATTTGATCTAATAGAATGAATTATCAGTTAAGCAGAAGAAAGTTCAAATTATAATCAACAGATTTACTACGCCTTGTATACTGTAAATTCAGAAATTATTGTGTGCATTTATTATTGCGATTTGGACATGATAAATAAAAATGTGAGAATAATTATTGTGACTACATGAAAAGCTACATATACAAACATATGTGTCAGATATCAGAATGCGAGTTTTTATTATTGCCGAACTAACCAGTCGCATTATTCTCAATAATATAAACTTTGCAATGATTTCTGAGTTTACAGTATATAATTTCATATGCCTGTATACAGTATTCATGATGTTTTACAGGATGAAAGCAGAGAAAATCATGATTCTTTGGCAGAGAAGACAGTTATTGATGTTACTGATGAAGGAAGGTAAATATGGTCATTCATTTAAGGGCATACGATACAGTTTTGATCCCATAATGAAATTTTGATGAAAATTTGCAAATAGGCTATTTATTAACCTGCTTAAATCAAATATGTAATAAAAAATATACCTTCATGTGCTACTTTTTGAGTAAAATGAAGTCGAAATTTCAGATATTTGCTCAAAATTCGGATTTGCGGACGTATTTTTCCCTCTGACAGAAATGCATAACTTTTTTGTTTTAAAAGATAAACACAAGCTGTTTTTGTTTAATTATTTATAATCTCTTTTATATAAGTATCCTATAAATTTATGAAATTTTTTGTTTAGAAATAACTAAAATTTATCAAATGTTCATGAATGTAGAAAAAAAACGTCATTTTTTGGTGTATATTTATTAAATTTTAAAAAATTGCATTATTGACTTTTTCATAAAAATTGGTACAAATAATCTTCATACGTAATCACACCGAATGTCATTCTAAAAAAGAGGGGTCCATGAACTCGTTTTCAGGTTAAATCAGTTTGAATGATAAAAATCAGTGGAAAAATGCATCTTTTCCCGATATGTCACAGTTTGACGTCGTGAAAATAGCATTTTACGTTAGCAACGTCATTACCTCCCCTGTAACTGTATCCTTTGCCCTTAATGCTTGTATTTACCCTACTCGAAAATTAGGGTTTGTACTGGTTTTATTATTACCCCTCTTGGAAATTAGGGGGATATACGGGTTGATGTCTGTTGATACATCCGTCAGTTATTCTGTTCATCTGTCCAATAAAATTTTGATTACGTTTTTCATGACCTACAAACCAGAGCTACCTGAAATTTGGTATCAAGCTACATGTGAGCATGCGTTACTGTGTGATGTATCATCCGCTTTACTGAATACTTATAGGAATGGTATCATTTGTTAGCAATAGCTCACAGTTAAACTTCATTAATCTGATATCAAAGATGGCCACTGCTCTTTCCATGAAAAATTATATATATAAAAAAATGAGTAAGTCATGAACAAATTAGTATAACTTACTCATGATTTTTTTTGAAAACAGCCACCTCTTAGTAAATTATTAATGTTTAACAAAATAGCGCAATCAGAAAATAAGTGGTTCAAATTACCGGATTTATTTTAATGTTAAAAAAACAAAAAAAGCCAAAAAGCCCTGCCTTCTGCGTACTAAATACCCCTAACTGGTAATATAGCAATACAGTTAGACTAATTGGAAAAAATTGAAAAGTTCTGCAGATTTACAGGAAATGCCATAGAATAACCTGGCACAATGAATATAATATATAGCAGTTTGTTGTTGTGGTTGCATCAATAATTACATCTATTTCTTTTGCTGATTTGTTTCAAAGTACTTTTTTTTCTCATTTGATATAATCAAGATATACATTTATAGTTTTTGAAAATCTAGTTTGACTAACAATTAACTTGCAAATGAAATGTTATATTAAATAGTCTAAAAATGTCAGAGAAAGTTAGACATGATCTATTAAAAATGTGGGAAAATTCTTTAATTTTCTTTTATTTGCCAAAGCTGTAAGAAAAATCAGATGAAGTGAAGGGATATACACTCTCAGTATTTCAATAACCAATTTTCCAAATTTATTTTCAGTCCAGTTATCTTCTTTAATTCCTTGGCTCACAACAGAGAACAGGTGGTAACAGTTCATGTAAATACTCAAAATGTCAAAGTTGTCGATGGCAATGGTGCAGAAGTTCCATCTCAAACTGATGCATTCTGGGTAATAAAGAACAGAATGGCCCCTGAAGAATTTTTGGTGAGACTATTTCATTGGACGGATTGTATCCTATTCATATTATATAAATGTTTAATTGGTTCATTTCAGTGAAATTATCTACAAATAATTCATTGAAAGTAACCATGGTAAAAGGGTTTAAGGAATGCAAAACAAGTGTAACTTAAAGATCTTTTAAAATCATTTTATGTAAAAAAATAATCAGTGACTTGTTCTAAAGAATAAACATGTCTTTTAAAATTGACCAATCACCCAATCAAGGTTAATATTAAAAGCCTTAGCTATTAAGATTTCATGAATGGATGACAATGCCTCATTCTTACACAGAGAACATGAATGGACAATTAAAATTGTGAAACTGCTAACTTTTTGTCCTGTCATTCACAATATAAGAATAAAGGAGATGTGGTGTACTTGATGATGAGACAACTATCCACAAGAGTCCAAATGAAATGGATGTAAACAAGTTTATTTTAAAAATTTTATCAAATCTACTGCAGGTGTCATTTGTTGTTGATGTTCCAGCCTTAGGTAGCGCCACCTACTTACTGAAGAGGACCACTAAGGGAAGCAAATACTATGGGAGAGTAACAATGTACAACTCTGAGGCTGAAAATGTTCCTGAACAGTTAGTATCAGTTATTTATAATTTACAAAAATGTCTTCATGAAATTAAAGAGTTCGGTAGACAGAATACAAACAATGACAAGTTTGGAAAAATTACTTCAGTGGAAAATGAACTGGAAATCGGTGTATATACATGATATACAGCAATAAGTCCAATGATGTTCAAGTTTAATCTCAGTGGTCAGCATCCTGTTAACTTAAATGTTCTACATGTATAAACCGATTTCCTTGGGAGTATGCATTCTTACACAGAACTGCAAGTGTTGATGACATTATTAATGTTGATATGATTTTTTGTGGATTTTATTTGTACTACAAGTAATACTTATAAAAATAAGAAGATATTTTACATTTGCCAAATGTTATTTTTATTGAGTTTATTGATGTTGAGAATCAACTTTATAATAATTCATGGAGTACTTGTTTTTATAAATTTGGTTGGTACAGAACCACAAATTTCCTAAAGATTTGTATTTGGAATTTGTAAAAAGAATGACACGAAAAGTCCATAAAAAATTATCTTTTATTTTGGCAAATAAACATGATAAATTAATCTACAGAATTTTATTGTGTTTTTCAGATCTCCATTTACAATCAAAACAGAACAAGAAAAAGATTTCTCTGTTGAGAATTCTTTCCTGAAGGCTGAGTTTTCTGGAAGTACAGGCTTTTTGAAGGTTAAATTTAAATGTTCAAATATGATCTTGAATATACATTGTGTCATTAAAGCAAAATGACACAGATTTTGCCTATAGCCCTTTCCAGAAACTAACTCTCAGAATCATGAATTTTACTCTAAAATTATAATTTGAAGTAGGTTATTTCCCTTGTCGTGAAGTAGAACTGCTTCACAGCAATTAAGAATAAATGATTAGCGGCTTTAAATCTCTGTTGATTTAAATATATTATTTGGTTGATATAAATAGATAAATTATTAATTGTCTTTTGTTTTCCAACATACTTGTAATGAACTTGATTATAAAGCTGAAATGTTTGTAAATTAAAGTAACGCATTGTTTCTATTTTACTTCTCACTGTTGCTCTGCTTTGCAGCAAACCAGTATTTATACCAGAATACTTCCCATCAAGGGAATGTATTTGTATTTTCAATTGTATTTTTAAAATCAGATTCTGGCTTACATAAGTGAGTTTCTAGAAAGTCCTATTGAAAAACAGTAACAAATACAAAACTGGAAATACACTTTATAATGTAAATTATTTTCCTGTTGTACAACTTTTTACTGTGCACACTATTTTATTCCTCATTTACACTGTGGAGGGGAACATTTCATTTTTTGTTTTATAAAAAAGTACATTCACTTCTCTTATGAAGATTTACTGATTTGGATTACTGGAAGGGATGTATCAAGAAGAGGAGACATTTCAAATGTGATTCTTAATTCAAACAATTGTTTTCAAGTACTCTTAATTTTATTATTTTATGAAGTTTCATCACAAGAATCTAATGAATCTCAACAAGATATGATTGGTACTAGAAATGTTTTCTGTCAAGATTTTAGAAAATCAATTTCCCTATGTATTGACAATATTATACTCAGTCTGTTAACTCTCATTTTCTCAAACTGTCTTATCTTACAATTTTTGTAATTACACAGGAAGATATCTGTTTGCATTATATTAATTAATGATATCTTAAAATTCCTGCTACATGTATATCAAATTATTTTTGTCAGTCGGGTCAGTGTAGAGATAATGAGAGTCAATTATTTAAAAGAATTGTGACAATATAACCCTTGCGCCACTTTAATGTATAATATTCACAATTGTTTTCTTACAATAACTTATAGATACATGTAGCATGAGGACATAACAAAGAATAATTAACAGTGAAACAGGATATAAATTAGCTTTTTCAAAAGAATCATTTTATATAATACACCAGATGTCTTACAAAACATGTAAATTTAAACCTGCAATTGAATGTTTCATGTTTAGAACCAAGTTATGCCATTTGGATAGATTTAAAGTCAAGTTATAAAGATGACATTAGGGCTGTTCCAAAATTAATTGTGGTGGGGGATAGGAGGCACTTGAATTCATCAATTGTGTGGTTGCATTTTCCTTAGAATTTTGTAAGAAATAAAAAAGAAGTAAGGAGGTATAATGGAAATTATATTATTAGTGGTTGAGGTCTAAAAAAAAAGTGCTTCCCCATGCCCCCCTTTGCATTTAATTCTGGAACAGCCCTGGCAGCAAATTTTAAATTTTATGTAAAATGATTATTAATTACAGTCTGTGACAACAAAAGATGATGGGAAACAACACAAGACAGAGGTCAGCTTTGTATCTTATGGAATATCTCACGGTAAAGAAAAGAGTGGAGCTTACCTGTTCTTACCTGATGGTCCAGCAAAGGTAAGAATAAAGATTGAGGAGGGAGGGGTAAGCAATAGTCAGATTTGTATCTTATGGAATATCTACGGTAAAGAGAAGAGTGGAGCTTACCTGTTCTTATCTGATGGTCCAGCAAAGGTAGGAAAAAAGATTGGGGGAGGGGAATTTGTCAAAAGCATGAATTCAAGAATCAAAGAAAATTCAATTTAAAATATCTTTACCCACAAATATAAATGAATCCATGTAGTAAACAAAATAGTGGATCTGACATATTCTAATCTGATATTCTCAAATGAAGTTATAATTAACAATTAGACAACAACCATACAGTCCATATAAACTGTAAGTAGCCATTTGAAGGTCACTACATTACATTTAACAGTGAAAAGGGACTGAAATCATACACCAAACTGTAAATTACCCTTAGGCTAAACATATTGTGAATGATTTCACAAGAGGAAGTTGACAGTTAGATATTAACACCAAATCATAAATGGACAAAAATACCATAAAAGGACAGTATCAAGCATTGAGATTCTGTTTCAGCCAGACACATGAAGTTGTAATAAGGTACTAAAACATATAACTTGAGGGTACCCAAATTGCACCTATTTTGACAGTTTTTTCACCTACGTTTTTTTATGATCCAGACAAAAGTTCCATTCTGTGTTTATTTTGTAGACGTATCCTTATTTACTATATAGTTACACCAATTTAATTTTAAATCCATATTGAATCATAGAAAAATGGGTTTGAACCGACCTCAAAACGATCCATGATTCTGTAATGAGGAGTACCCAAATTGCATGGATGTTTAAATTCACATCCTTAAAAATGGAATAACAGATGTTTTGTTTTATTTCTTCAAATATTTTGAACAATTTGACATTATTCCATGCTTACTTTTCATTTTTTAAGAAATGGATGCTTGTAACATGTTTAATTTGCTCATTTTTAGCTCACCAGGCCCAAAGGGCCCTATGTGAGCTTATGCCATCACTTTGCGTCCGTCGTCTGTCGTCGTCGTCTGTCCTCGTAAACTATTTCAAAAATCTTCTCCTCTGAAACTTCTGGGCCAAATACTTTCAAACTTTAACTAAATGTTCCTTAGGGTATGTAGTTTATAAATTGTATCCGAAGTTTTGATCCATTGACAAACATGGCTGCCATGGCTAAAAATAGAACTTAGGGGTCAAATGCAGTTTTTGGCTTATATCTCAAAAACTAAAGCTTTTAGAGCAAATCTGACAGGGGTAAAATTGGTTAATTGGTCAAGATCTATCAGCCCTGAATTTTCAGACGAATCCAACACTAGATTGGTAGTTTTAAGGAAATTTTGCAGTTTTTTGTTATTATCTTGAATATTATTATAGATAGATATAAACTGTAAACGGCAATAATGTTCAGCAAAGTAAGATCTACAAAAAAGTTAATAAGACCATAATTGTCAATTGACCCCTTAAGGAGTTAGTGCCCTTTAAAGACAATTTTACACAATTTGTTCATCAAGTTTGCTAACATTTAAAAATCTTCTCCTCTGAAACTACTGGGCCAATTACCTTCAAACTTTAACTAACTGTTCCTTAGGGTATCTTGTTTATAAATTGTATCCGAAGTTTTGATCCATCGACAAACATGGCTGCCATGGCTAAAAATAGAACATAAGGGTCAAATGCAGTTTTTGGCTGATATCTCAAAAACTAAAGCTTTTAGAGCAAATCTGACATGGGGTAAAATTGTTCAATTGGTCAAGATCTATCGGCCCTGAAATTATCAGACGAATCAAACAACCCATTGTTGGGTTGCTGGCACCGAATTCGTAGTTTTAACAAAATTTTGCAGTTTTTTGTTATTATCTTGAATATTATTATAGATAGATATAAACTGTAAGCAGCAATAATGTTCAGCAAAGTAAGATCTACAAAAATGTTAATATGACCAAAATTGTCAATACCCCTTAAGGAGTTATTGCCCTTTAAAGACAATTTTACACAATTTGTTCATCAAGTTTGCTAACATTTAAAAATCTCCTCCTCTGAAATACAGGTGAGCGATTCAGACTCTTGAGAGCCTCTTGTTTAAAAGAGGACATTTTGAGAACGTCGTTTCCGTAGATTTACTTTTCCCAGGGAATGCTTCATCTGTTGATATATACTGTGAACGTTTTGTTTATATTTGAATATATTTATCTATGTTGAAAGACGTGTACATATAATGTTAAATCATAAAAATACAAATTGTTAAGTCTCAAAGAAAACGTAAGATTTCCGCAGCTATTTTTGTTGAATAGGTGCAATTTGGGTACTCGGTGCAATTTGGGAACTGTTACGTTACATGCACCTTTTGAAAAGTTGAATCAATTTTTGTGATTTGTAAGCTTAGTTATATATATATATAATAGTGAATATATTTATTGGTACCTATCTTTGACTCATCGAAAGCCTATAGATAATATTGTACTTATTTGGCTATAAATTTCTGAAAAAAGAAGGAAAAGGAAGGAATGAACACAAAAAAGGAAAAAGCATGATTCTTTAATAGACTTTATTTCATTTTTTATTTTGGCAGACTATCAACTATCTGTCACCGACAATAAGGATAACAAGAGGCCCCATTGTGTCAGAAGTTGTAGTGTACCACCAGTATACAGAACATCATGTTAGAATTCTCAGTTCTCCTGGTAAGTCTCAAGACCAGATGACAAGAATTATGGCATTGTGGTTGACATGTTAAAAAACATATGCAAATCCACTGTTTGAAAAACAATTAACCTCAGGTAGCACCTTACTTAAATTAGTGATGGGATAGAAACATACTGGTTTAGTAATAGCATTTTGTATTGGAATTATAATTAGTAGTACATATGTATCAGACTGGTTTCCGATGACCAATTTCTAAGTTTTAGAAAACCGTGACCTTGAAATAATCCCAATGTTGTAACAGGCCAGACATTGTAAAATGACTCTTGTGTTTTATTAGCACATTAAAAAAGTGTAAGTTTACCAGTTAGATTTTAAATTATTTGTTATTGTTATACCCTGGGTGATATATAGGGATGGTGGAGTCTGTTCGTGAGTTTGTCCATTTGTCATTCTGTCACACTTTGGTATCCGCAACTACTCCTAAACCACTTGACAGAATTTTGTACAACTTTCACAGAATTTACCGCTACTTTTGCACCTCCTATTTCATTTCTTCATCTGAATGATTTTTGGGAGTTTACTTTGGGATGACATGGACTTTTGTCATATCTGCACATTATAGTAAATATTTGTATCATGTGTATCAGCAACTTCTTCTACACCCCTTATAACAATATATCGAATCTATGTCACAATCCTAACCATATAATGCTATTGTGCACCTCATATTTATGCCCGACCTACGATAGTAGAGGGGCATTATGTTTTTCGGTCTGTGTGTCCGTTCGTTCGTCCACTGAACATAGAAAATGATAGTGTGAGTGGGGCATCCTTGTACTATGGACACATTCTTGTTTGTTTTTGTCATCAGAATCATATCTGAGGTTTTGCTGAGCTAATCATAGACTTTGCAAGGAAGGGGTTATCATTTTTGTGAGCCTTCCTTGCAATATTTCTAGTTTCTAATTGCATTGATGTCTGCAGTCTTGTATTTCCACGTAAAGGCTAAACTTTTATTAAAGGTATAAATGTCAGTACAACTGATAAATATCATTCTATAGAGGTAAAAAAACAAAGGCAGTTATGATCAAGTTAACTTTCTATTTATAGGAGGGGCTTTGGTGGACGAGTGGTTTAAGTAGTTCAACTACTGTATTACTGGCCTGTCAACACTGAGGTTGTGTGTGTTCTAACTCCACATGTTCAGGTGTGCTTTACTCTAATCTTAATTGACTACGTTTTCCTGCCAAAGGTTGGTGCTTCTCCATCAATAAAAACTGGCCACCATGAGATAGCGTATAGTGCTGAAAGTGGTGTTAAACACCAAGAAATCAATCAACCAATCTATTTATAGGTACAGATGGTAATGCTATAGATATATATAACCTGGTAGATTTCTATTTATAGGTACAGATTGTAGTGCTATAGATATATATAACCTGGTAGATTTCTATTTATAGATACAGATGGCAGTGCTATAGATATATATAACCTGGTAGATTTCTATTTATAGATACAGATGGCAGTGCTATAGATATATATAACCTGGTAGATTTCTATTTATAGATACAGATGGGAGTGCTATAGATATATATAACCAGGTAGATTTCTATTTATAGGTACAGATGGCAGTGCTATAGATATATATAACCTGGTAGATTTCTATTTATAGGTACAGATGGCAGTGCTATAGATATATATAACCTGTTAGATTTCTATTTATAGGTACAGATGGCAGTGCTATAGATATATATATCCTGGTAGATTTTTGTCGAGCCTTCGACTTTAGTCGAAAAAGCGAGACATAGCGATCCTACATTCCGTCGGCGTCGTCGTCGGCGGCGGCGTCCACAAATATTCACTCTGTGGTTAAAGTTTTTGAAATTTTAATAACTTTCTTAAACTATCCTGGATTTGTACCAAACTTGGACAGAAGCTTGTTTATGATCATAGGATAGTATCCAGAAGTAAATTTTGTAAAAATAAAATTCCTGTTTTTCCGTATTTTACTTGTAAATGGACTTAGTTTTTCTTCCAGGAAACATTACATTCACTCTGTGGTTAAAGTTTTTAAAATTTTAATAACTTTCTTAACCTATCCTGGATTTGTACCAAACTTGGACAGAAGCTTGTTTATGATCAAAAGCTAGTATCTAGAAGGAAATTTTGTCAAAATTTTGTACCTGTTTATCCGTATTTTACTTATAAATGGACTTAGTTTTCAGTTAACATTAAATACAGTCTGCAGTTAAAGTTTTAAAACATTTATTACTGTGAAAGTACTTTAATTGTGGGTATCAATTTTCGTGGTTTGAGCAAAATTACATGTTCGTGGGTTTTAAATTGTGGATTTTAGTTTTCTGAAGAAAAACAAATTGAGTGAAGAATTGTAGCCATCAGAAACGAAGATAATTTATAGTAACAATATGATGTTTTACAATGATTTGTGGACATTGCAAAATAAGGTGTTCACCTTCACTTACTTGTTCATCTTCAATTGACAACATTCAACACGTTTGAAATAAAATAATTGCTTTCAGAAATGAGATGATTAATCCATGATTAAAAGTTGTCTCGATTGAAGGAAATTGCAAAGTAAACATTTGAATTGATGCACACGTGTAATCAGAAGTTATGACACTAATTAACCCGAGAACGAGTGATCAACAGATTAAAGACCACAAAGGTGTTAATTGGACCATAAACATGTTACTTAAAGAAAACAGTTACATAAACAATTGCTATAAATGTACCATAAATTATAAAATAAATTCTTATCAAAAGTAAGCCCAATATGAAATTATTATTTTCCGTATGAGAATTAGAGGATATAGAATGAACACTTCATCATAGCATATCATCACCGGAAATAGATCTGACTTTCATCAATCATTTTTTTTATGAATTAAAAGATTAAAAGTGTACAGTTTAGGCTTTTTAAAGATCAAATGGGTATAATCCTGCCAGAAGTTGTAGTTCATAGTGCATTTGCCGATATTCGATGTATTATCTATATTATATGGGCCGTATCCATGTAGTCAAATGACAATGTGGGGATTGTGGTAGTGTGAGCGCCACTAAGGTTCTTTATTCAGAGACTGCAGTCAACACACTTTATTTGAGAAACACATACATCTTTGCAAATAACAGAGATATAAATGAGCACGACAAATGTAAATCAAATATTTTGTCACATCTTTCTCTGGTACTGCATAACAGAATGACATCAGATTTAGGTCAGCAGATTTATAGTGATGAGTTGTAATTCTTGAGTGTTTTGCGGATCTGTCAGACACCTACTTCCTGTTTACGAATACTCAATGTGTTGAATAAATATTTCATTCACACCTTTCTCAGGAACAACTGAACAAAATAACTCCATATTTAGGTCTGCAGCTTGAAGGTAGTAAGTTGTCATGTGTTAGCTCTCTTTTTAATCTGTCAGACACCTACTTTATGTTTTCTGATACTTTGAATTATGAGTTAAGTATTTTTAGCTCAACATCACATTTATGGATTTGAAGTAAGATTTTTAAAGGCAGTGCTTTAATGCCTTTATGGTTGCCGGGTTACTTTTTCCTTCCGCCATGTCTACGTGAGGGTCATTAGCCATAATAAAAACCGGAAATGTTGAATTTTTTTCTTCTTTTGTGATATAAAATGTTTTCGCTTCAATTTTGTACATTGGGAAATAAAGAAACGATCAGTGTGATTTGTTAGTTTTCAAAACTTTTGATAGATTTGTATTTTGCATTATAAGCAGTCAACCGATTGACAAACTAGAGTTATTTGAATTCGTGTGGAAAGAGGTCGGTTATTTTCGAGTGTTATCTGCAATCTAAAGATGTTTTTAAATCATTTCAGTCGTAGATATAACAATGAAAGGTCGACTGAACATGAATTATATTGCATATTATACAATTTAAAGCGCATTTCGCTTATGCACGTGAAGCCGTCAGGACGCTATTGTTTTCGATTTCGGTCTCAGTTATGTATATGGTCTACGATGAGCTCTTTCTAGGAGCACCTCCAAGTGTATATAATTTCCACCAAAATGACCGACTAACAGCTATGGGATAATAGTTCAAATACGTTCCATATAATAAAATGCAAATGCATAATTGATCGTAACTTTTTGATACTTATAATATTATTTTAACAGAATGGATTTCTGAAAAGAGAATAACATACGAGGATTTGTCTATAGTAATTTTCTTCACTTCCGGCGCAGTAATACGCAAATTTTGAAGGTCGTGACCTTTTTTCATCGCTGTCGATTCGCATCTTTTAACTAGTTATTGTTTGAAAAGAGCTAGTTTTAAATTTTATACTCATATAACTTTCATCAAATATTTTTATGCAATATGTATTGAAAATTTTAAATGAAATTAAATAAGTTATACGAAAATAAAGCTTAAAATATGCGCTTTCATTTTATGTAAATTTTAAATGTAAACAAACGGCCGAACATATTTAGTCAGAACTCGAGATCGCTGTCCATCTTTCATACCGTGTAATTTCGGAAACGCCGAGTTTAAATATTCGAAGATAGAGGAGGACGAAAGATACCAAAGGGACAGTCATAGGTGTTTATGTACAAATGTTGAATAAAAACAGATGAAATTAATCTGCAAATGATGCTCTTCGATAAGTACAATTTTATGTAAACATATTTTAAGGGGAAAACAACTAAAATAGCATTTTAAAACTTTGACATTATGCAAAAATCGTGACGCCTAACAGAATGTTACACTACACATGCACTATGCTGGAGAGTTTGTAAACAGAGACAGAACAAGATTGAGATAGATAATTTAAAACATTTAAAATGTACAAAATAAAAGATTCACTTCTCACAATTAGTAGAAGCTTTATTATTATATTGTATCATACATGACTCTAAGTGTCTAAATGACGGTGGTAACTCAAAACACTGCAACGGTTCAAACTCGGCCAAGTCTAAATATGTAAACATATCCACGTGATTTTATGTAGAAAGTAACGTATGCAATACATCTACCATTTTCTCCTTCTTTTTATTCGCGTCTTACTAGACAATGTTCATGTTACACATCAACACAGTTTGTATGTACGTATCTTTCTCAAATGATATTCTCTTGCTCATAAAATTTATTAATGTGTAATTATTTCTGAAGGCAGCAATTCTATGCTGTAGACTGTAGTGTAGTATAATTATAGTGTTACTAGAAAAGAGAAGATATACTATTACACAAGGCTCAATTAGTATTTTTATCCATCAAGACATGTAATTTGACCTAAATTGATACCCACACACTCATGAATGCAAATCGAAATACATGCCAAGATCCAGTGGCTGTGATAGCAACAACAATACCAATAAAGGACTTGTGACATTGCTAGCTTCCTAATGAGAGTAAATTAAGTACAAGCGTACTATTGAAGTATTGATTAGAAGCAAGTGCTAACTTCCTGTCTTTCTAAAGTATACATACAACATATGATAGGACCAGGTATCCTCATAGGTGACAATACACCTTAGGCCAGACATTTTTATTATCTGTTTAACGAGATCCGCCGACCGCTTTCCCGATTTCAGAATAAAAATAAAAGTAGTGTTTACTTTTATTTTTATTTTTCCTACCGACTGTAACGAAATCCTCAGAACAAAATAAAACTGTATAAATCGGTAATATTTAATTTTACCAAGTCGATGAAACAGCAATTTTCATTAAAAGTAAAGAAATTCAAGGCAGAAACGATATATTTTCTTCAAAAGACTTTTGCCGGTGGCATGTTTTTCATACTTGTTTAACTGATAACACGAGCGTACATCAAATCATTCTAACTTTGGCAAAATCAGTTATTACTTCATCAGAACTTGATGAAATTAGCCAGGAGTAAACTTATTATCCATGTATTGCATTAAAACGTCATATTCCTTTCCAAATAGCGATCAAACATCGCTTATTTTTGTAAATTTTACTCGTCCGACATTTATATTATTGGGCATATTATTGTAGAACTACGGATCGGAGTCGATTTCATCGAAACGGACCCGCTATGACCGAAATCCGGATTCTTGCGATAATGACTACGGACGTTAAATTATGCATTCCACACCCATTAACATACTTTTGGTTAGATCTTCTTGATTAATGTATATATTTCCATGTATATGCATTGTTTCAATTTATAAGTTAATTTGCTCAAATCTGGACTATTACACCAGAGACATCAGTTTCAAGTTTCAAGTTTTTATTATTTTTTTTATTAAATTTAATATACACGTGTGTATATATGTCTCTGCATACACTAATTATATATGTCTCTGCACACACTAATTATATAAGAGGTTCCCGACTGGGTGACAGGTATATTTAGGAATGACTGTAATATTTTTTCTGTCTTAATGAAAAATAACATAAAAATGGCAACACGGCGCTGCGGGTTATTTTAAAGTGTGCACCACATTTTTATGTTATTTTGAATAGACAGAAAAATATTACAGTCACTTATAATTTAATTCTAGATTCAATTTAACCCGGAGTAAAACATAAAAACGTTGATGATGTCACGGTCACGACAAAATTATGTCTATCAGCTGATAAACAAAACAACGTCAGCCAATCAGAAGACGCGTTTCATCCGAAATTAAATTATACATATATAGTGTATATGCAGCAGGTTGATATATTTGCCTGGTGCCATGGATCTATATTTGTGGAAATAAAGAATCAAAACATAGTTTTTATGTTCATATTAATAGAAGGGTTACTATGCTGGTCTGTTCTCATTTCATTGTTCTTGTATTTTAATAAATTCAAAAAAAAAAAAAGGTCATGTATAACGGTTTTATTTTTATTTTTAGTGTCGACTGGACCAATTTTGCACTTTTATTTTTTTTTTATTTCGCCCCTCGACCCTAATTTTTACAAATTTTCTCGTTAAACAGATAAAAAAAGTCTGGCCTTATCGCTATTTGGAAATCTGTCCCGCTTGGACTTTTGATGTCATACAACAATCACTTTTCCATTGTAGTGTCAGATATTTTCTATTATGACGCCAAAATTTTACGGAACTTCAGTAATGTCCAGTAATGGCGAACAAATAGCGATAGGTATATTGAAAATAACTAACACTAGTTATTGATCTATCTTGAAAAAGTTTCTTGATTTATACTTGGAAATAATTTTGCTTGGAGTAATAGTTCTAGAAAAGTATTGTCATGGAAAGAGTTGACATGTTGCAATGTACATTATGTTACTTGATGTTCTTGCAATACACACAATACAGTAACTAACCAATCATTATGAACTACTTTTCCTAGAATGGAAGTCATTGACTATGCTTAAACATTCAATAATAAAGAATAGTCTATTTATATTAATAAGGAAAAGTTCTTCTATGTCTTAAAAGTGCGCACTATGCATGAGGTACAGAAAAATCATATATATACGTGATAATCACCCAGGTTCAAATTTATTTTCTGAAGGAAGACAATGTGTACCCCATTGTTAAATTTACATTGCTTTTAGATTAAAATAGATATCTTGAGATTGATTGTATGTTACCATAGTTTACAAAAAATTAATATAACATATCTATATAAAGTGTATTTTGTAATAATGCTGCCAATATCTATTATCATCATCCATGTAAAATATATGCTTGGTATATCCAATATGTAACTCCACAGATACACACATATACTATGTGTGAGTTAATTATATCAAACAGTCATGACAGTCATACAAATTGCTCATAAACATCAAAGTGCACTGAGATTTAATACCAACATTCTTGTTGGCATACTTTATCATGAGCTGTGTTATATATACGTATGTGATAAACATGTGTTCGCCATATTCTTAAAGCTGTGGAATCCAAGGGTAGCAGGTACCATCATATATATATAAAATGATAGATAGACAAAGTCATCTGTGCAACGATAAGTTCAACAGGATTATTCTACATAGTTCTATGGTACCGAATCAAAAGTTTATATAAAAGAAACAAGTCAAAGGTTACCCATCATAGTTTAGTTACATACATTTTATTTTGTACCTGAGGTCGTTGAATATAGATCATTATACAAATAAGTAGATGTGGTATGATTGCCAATGAAACAACTATCATCCATGCTTACTAGTATTAACAAACCACGTTTGCAAAGTTGAATAAAATACAGTTGATAACTGGTATTTATTACTAAAAAGAAAATGCCTAACTATATTAAACAGTATTTGACTATAAACATAGATAAACAAGGTACTTACTGGACATAATGCACTAGTTAATAAACAAGTGAGAACAATCACCTTCATATAATGCTCAGAATTTGACATTCATGAAACTTGTTCAATATCATAAGAGAACTCTAAATCTTAAATACTGAAAGCCACCTCTGATAAGTACACTGTACTATGCAAGATAATGATATAACTGGACTAAAAATACACACAACCTGTAATTAACTGCCTTTTCAGCGCTTTGATTTTCTGATTCTCACCAGGGTAACTAAATAACTAGAGAGAAAACACATACCTTTAGAGTTTTTAGTTTACACTAAAGTTTGCATTGACAGAATATGAAAACAAGCAATCATACCACATCTTCTTATTTTTATTAACAGATAAAAAAAAGTAGTTTAAGCACGCAACAAATAATACGCATAGGAACATTGTTTATGACCTAGATTTATTTACAATTTTTTAAACTTGGACGAATAAATGTTTGAAATACTGTATAGACACATGTATGTTGGTAAAGACTGTATGTTGCCCAATAGATGTCATTTGGTTATTATGTGGGTTGTTAGGTTGCTTTCTCATTAAAGTATACCCTTCATCTCCTTTTAGTTAAAGAAAAACTTGATATGTTGAAAAATTTATTTCAAATGTATCTTCAATCATTCAATTTCAGATGATAAAGCACAAGACATTAGATAAAATTCCACTCCAGGCCAATTTTTACCCTATGCCATCCATGGCTTTTATAGAAGATGATAGTTATAGATTTAATGTTTTATCTGGACAGTCACTAGGCATGGCTAGCTTAGATGTTGTGGGCACCGTAATGAGTAAGTGTTAGTGTTAAATCCACTTTCACCACTATTGTTGCAGCCAGTTTTATTGGTGGAGGAAGCCAGAGATAGAACTACCACCATAGCCAGGAAAACTGGCAATCCTTGTCAATAAAGATCAGACTGGAATGAACCTGATAAGTGCAAGGTTCCAACTCAGACCTCAGTGTTGATAGGTTAGTGATTGCTATAGATGAACTACTTAGGCCACTGTAGTCTCTTCCTGTTTGGTGAGATTTATAACTGTATTGTATCTACTAAACATGTTATTGTTGTCCATGTTAAATAACTAGGGTATACTTTGCATGACAATTCATGCAAATTCTTGTTATTTTTATAAAAATTGGTAGCATTCAAAATTGCTTTATCTGTAGAGTACCAACTGTGGATTGAGGAATACTTGCATTTTCGTGGATATTTGATTTTGTTGTTTAGCCAAAGTTTGCATACAAGCCTATAGAATATTTGTTATACATTGAACATTTGAATTATGTATATCTTTACCAACAAATTCCATGAAAGTTGGTATCCCACAATAAAACCAATCAAAGTATATGACTAAAAGGAGCCAGCATCTCAGCAATAAATTTAATCTAAAACTAAAATTTTAAGAAAAGAACAAACATGCTTAAGAGACCACCTGTATTAAGCAAAACCCTGTGTTATAAGACCATTAATTTTAGGTCCCTCTGTAGTGCATTTTATATAGATTGAACCTATGTCTTATGAGACCACTTTGGTTGTCTCCCCTTAGTGGTCTCTTAAAACAGATTTCACTGTATTAATAATATATTATAACGCTTACAGGTCAGATAGAGATAATGATGGACCGACGTTTGAACCAAGATGACAACAGAGGTTTGGGCCAGCCTGTTCATGATAATAAAGTTACACCGAATAGGTTTGCTCTCTTGTTTGAAAAGAGGCTAAAGCCAAGGGTAGGTATTAACTGATACTAGGAACATAGTCAGTTGTCCTGGTCTGTGCAGGCCTCTACAATAACTTTATTTTCAACTTGCCCAATAGGACAAGTACATACCAAAACTTGCTTGTCCGAATGGAATTGTAACTTGTCTAAAAAAAACCTTTATATTAATCCTTTTTGCATTTTAGGTTGATTCAATGAACAAAATGAATTAAAACAATAGAACAGAATTTGATTTATATCTCTTGATATCCTTTTAAAAATATGAGTCGAGAACAACTGAATCTAGTCATGTCTAGTCACAGGACTTAGGTTCTAGTTTTCATCAATGCCAGAGTCTCATCAGACTGTACATCAGGCACAGTCTGGTAGGCCTGTCAGCTCACACTCATTTGGTTTGTATCCTTGTCTTTTATGTTGATAAAATATTGATTATTATGATTAATGCCTTACTACAATCAGCTTTGTTTTTAACATATTAAAATGTTTCAGCTTTGTTTTTAACATATTAAATGTTTATTCAAACACAATCAAATATTGTTTTGTCTTAATATGATCAAATATGATTTTATGAATTTTATGGTCAATAAATTCATTTTTCTTTTAAAATATTTTTGCTAAATAAAATTTATCATATATTTACCATAAAGCAGCATAATAACTTAAGAAAACGAGGTACTGGTTTGTCTTGGTCCTGAAATGTCTCCATCGCCAAACTGTCTATTAAACATGGAGCCGATTCGCTTCCTTGAGGGTTCGAACTGTCTTGTTTTGTCTTCAAAGTGCACCGCTGATTCCGATCGGTGAGACTGGTTTTCCGAGAATAGTATGCTTTATCCGTTATAAAGTATTCACAAAGAACCAACTTTAAATTATCAATCATAAGTAAACATGTCAAATTAATATTAGTTTTTTCTTCTTTTCTTGCTTTTTGTTTATTACTTTGATCATCAAAGTTGGATTTAATTTATTTTCTTACTCTCATCGGACAAGCTTGATACGGCTTTTACTTGTCTGACCTTTTTTCCTTTGGTACCGGACAATCGGACAAGCTATTGTCGAGCCCTGCTGTGTCTCACAATGCATTGGTCTTTTAGAATACTAGTACTAAAATAAAACAGGCTGAGACAATCACCTAACTACACGAGCACAAAGATATTTGTCCATTTTGATAGCATGGTACTGTCTAGTTAGTTTCAAACATGTTTTTCTTTGTGATAGATAAATTCTTGTATCTGCAAAATTATACATATCTCTGTGTCAATAGTTTATGATTCATATAAATAGTTAAAAAACTAAAGATAAGGGCCAATTAAAGTTTGCTCTTTGTTTAAAATCATTTAACAAAAGAAATGGGTCACTTTCTTAATCTTTAATACTTTCTTAAGTACCAAACATACTATTAGATAAGAATAGTTTTTGATTGTATGGGATATTGTTGTTATTTATTACAATTATTATACCCCAACTCTTGAAATGGGAGCTATATTACAATCACCTTGATATTTCATCTATCCATCTGTATATTTAACAAATATTTTCATCACACTTTTCTCAGGAACTACATGTAACTATCATCCATGCTTACTAGTATTAACAAACCACATATGCAAAGTTGAATAAAATACAGTTGATAACTGGTATTTATTACTAAAAGAAAATGCCCAATTATATTAAACAGTATTTGACTATAAACATAGATAAACAAGGTACTAACTGGACATAATGCACTAGTTAATAAACAAGTGAGAACAATCACCTTCATATAATGCTCAGAATATGACATTCATGAAACTTGTTCAATATCATTAGAGAACTCTAAATCTTAAATACTGAAAGCCACCTCTGATAAGTACACTGTACTATGCAAGATAATGATATAACTGGACTAAAAATACACACAACCTGTAATTAACTGCCTTTTCAGCGCTTTGATTTTCTGATTCTCACCAGGTTAACTAAATAACTAGAGAGAAAACACATACCTTCAGAGTTTTTAGTTTACGCTAAAGTTTGCATTGACAGAATATGAAAACAGGCAATCATACCACATCTTCTTATTTTTATTAACAGATAAAAAAGTAGTTTAAGCACGCAACAAATAATACGCATAGGAACATTGTTTATGACCTAGATTTATTTACAATTTTTTAAACTTGGACGAATAAATGTTTGAAATACTGTATAGACACATGTATGTTGGTAAAGACTGTATGTTGCCCAATAGATGTCATTTGGTTATTATGTGGGTTGTTAGGTTGCTTTCTCATTAAAGTATACCCTTCATCTCCTTTTAGTTAAAGAAAAACTTGATATGTTGAAAAATTTATTTCAAATGTATCTTCAATCATTCAATTTCAGATGATAAAGCACAAGACATTAGATAAAATTCCACTCCAGGCCAATTTTTACCCTATGCCATCCATGGCTTTTATAGAAGATGATAGTTATAGATTTAGTGTTTTGTCTGGACAGTCACTAGGCATGGCTAGCTTAGACGTTGGTAAGTACCATAATGATTAAGTGTTAGTGTTAAATCCACTTTCACCACTATTGTTGCAGCCAGTTTTATTGGTGGAGGAAGCCAGAGATAGAACTACCACCATAGCCAGGAAAACTGGCAATCCTTGTCAATAAAGATCAGACTGGAATGAACCTGATAAGTGCAAGGTTCCAACTCAGACCTCAGTGTTGATAGGTTAGTGATTGCTATAGATGAACTACTTAGGCCACTGTAGTCTCTTCCTGTTTGGTGAGATTTATAACTGTATTGTATCTACTAAACATGTTATTGTTGTCCATGTTAAATAACCAGTGGGGTATACTTTGCATGACAATTCATGCAAATTCTTGTTATTTTTATAAATATTGGTAGCATTCAAAATTGCTTTATCTGTAGAGTACCAACTTTCGTGGATTGAGGAATACTTGCATTTTCGTGGATATTTGATTATGTTGTTTAGCCAAAGTTTGCATACAAGCCTATAGAATATTTGTTGAATTCATGTTTATCTTTCCAACAAATTCCATGAAAGTTGGTATCTGACGAATAAAAACCAATCAAAGTATTTGACTGAAAGGAGCCAGCATCCCAGCAATAAATTTAATCTAAAACTAAAATTTTAAGTACAGACAAACCTGCTTAAGAGACCACCTGTATTAAGCAAAACCCTGTGTTATAAGACCATTAATTTTAGGTCCCTCTGTAGTGCATTTTATATAGATTGAACCTGTATTAAAAGACCACCACCTGTCTTATGAGACCACTTTGGTTGTCTCCCCTTAGTGGTCTCTTAAAACAGATTTCACTGTATTAATAATATATTATAACGCTTACAGGTCAGATAGAGATAATGATGGACCGACGTTTGAACCAAGATGACAACAGAGGTTTGGGCCAGCCTGTTCATGATAATAAAGTTACACCGAATAGGTTTGCTCTCTTGTTTGAAAAGAGGCTAAAGCCAAGGGTAGGTATTAACTGATACTAGGAACATAGTCAGTTGTCCTGGTCTGTGCAGGCCTCTACAATAACTTTATTTTCAACTTGCCCAATAGGACAAGTACATACCAAAACTTGCTTGTCCGAATGGAATTGTAACTTGTCTAAAAAAAAAACCTTTATATTAATCTTTTTTGCATTTTAGGTTGATTCAATGAACAAAATGAATTAAAACAATAGAACAGAATTTGATTTATATCTCTTGATATCCTTTTGAAAAATATGAGTAGAGAACAACTGAATCTAGTCATGTCTAGTCACAGGACTTAGGTTCTAGTTTTCATCAATGCCAGAGTCTCATCAGACTGCACATCAGGCACAGTCTGGTAGGCCTGTCAGTCTACACTCATTTGGTTTGTATCCTTGTCTTTTATGTTGATAAAATATTGATTATTATGATTAATGCCTTACTACAATCAGCTTTTAGTTTTTAACATATTAAAATGTTTCAGCTTTGTTTTTAACATATTAAAATGTTTATTCAAACACAATCAAATATTGTTTTGTCTTAATATGATCAAATATGATTTTATGAATTTTATGGTCAATAAATTCATTTTTCTTTTAAAATATTTTTGCTAAATAAAATTTATCATATATTTATCATAAAGCAACATAATAACTTAGGAAAAAGAGGTACTGGTTTGTCTTGGTCCTGAAATGTCTCCAACGGTGCTGAACTGTCTATTAAACATGGAGCCGATTTGTTTCCTTGAGGGTGCCGAACTGTCTTGTTACCTTATCTTCAAAGCGCACCGCTGATTCCGATCGATCGATGAGACTGGTTTTCCGAGAATAGTATGCGTTTTATCCGTTAAAAAGTATCTGACAAAGAACCAACTTTAAATTATCGATCGCAAATTAATACTAGTTTTTGTCTTCTTTTCTTGCTTTTTGTTTATTACTTTGATCATCAAAGTTGGATTTAATTTATTTTCTTACTTGTCCCATCGGACAAGCTTGATATGGCTTTTACTTGTCCAACCTTTTTTTCCTCTGGTACTGGACAATCGGACAAGCGTTATTGTCGAGCCCTGCTGTGTCTCACAATGCATTGGTCTTTTTAGAATACTAGTACTAAAATAAAACAGGCTGAGACAATCACCTAACTACACGAGCACGAAGATATTTGTCCATTTTGATAGCATGGTACTGTCTAGTTAGTTTCAAACACATTTTTCTTTGTGATAGATAAATTCTTGTATCTGCAAAAATTATACATATCTCTGTGTCAACAGTTTATGATTCATATAAATAGTTAAAAAAAACGTTAAAGATAAGGGCCAATTAATGTTTGCTCTTTGTTTAAAAATCATTTAACAAAAGAAATGGGTCACTGTTTTAATCTTTAATACTTTCTTAAGTACCAAACATACTATTAGATAAGAATAGTTTTTGATTGTATGGGATATTGTTGTTATTTATTACAATTATTATACCCCAACTCTTGAAATGGGAGCTATATTACAATCACCTTGATATTTCATCTATCCATCTGTATATTTAACAAATATTTTCATCACACTTTTCTCAGGAACTACATGTATTAAACAGAACCAAATCACATTTGGTCAGTAGTTTGATAGTAATGAGTTGTAACATGTCAGATACCATCTACAAAAGACTAATGCGTCATCAGTGACGCTCATATCATAAAAGCTAAATGGCATATTAAAGTACAAAGTTGAAGAGCATTGAGGACCCAAAATTAATTATCTTTGAATATATTGATTTTATCTTTTCAGCCAAGAGAAAAAATAACCGGATTTCCATCTCTTCAAGCTCACCTAACCTCGTTACAGCTTATCCAACCAGTCTTTGTCATTCCTAAAAATAGTGAGTCAGACAGCATTTCACTTTTACCGAACTTTAAACCAATGCAGAAAACCTTGCCGTGTGAAATTCATCTATTGAACTTCAGATCACTACGTTATAGTGAAGATGACACAAGTCATGGATTTAAACCAAGAAAAGATGTCGCAATGTTACTTCATCATTTAGGATTTGATTGCAATTTCCCAAATCATGGGTTAAAATGTGACAGTACTGATGGAAAGGTAAGATTTATTTCAGTTGTTGTCCTTTTTTTTTAGGGGAGTTGCAGGGTTTGTTGATTTTATTTACAAAAAAAACTTAATAGGACAAAGTAGAATTGAATTACCATTTCTTTAAGTGTTTCCGATTGGAAACCACTTTTTTAGAGGATGGCAAACATTGCACAACCTAATTAATGATGAATAAAGTTGAATTGATGAAGAAAAATAATATGTGATTTTAATAAAATATTATGACCACTGAACTCTAAAATACTAATATTTTGAATTTTGTGTGAAAGGTGAATCCACTTTGTATGCTCCCTCCCCTTAGCTGAGAGGGCAATTAGGTTTATACTTGTCAGTTCCGAAATTAGTTTCCCTTTTCTAACTAAGGTTTGCCTCAACCAAATGTAATGAAATTTTGATACAATGCTCATTACTACCAAACACAGATCAAGTTTGAATGATGATAACACTTTTCTCAAGTTATATCCGTGTATAAATGGAAAAATTGCTGAATTTGTATCTTCCACACTCAAACTTAAGTTTGCCTAAATCAAATGTAATGAAACTTGTATAAACAGATAGACATCAACTAACAATTAAGAAAACTAATCTACAGACACCCTATCCCTTCAGCTAATGAAATAATTACTTTATTATCTTGTTTTCTCTTTCAGATATCATTCCTTCGCTTATTTAGAGAGACACCCTATCCCTTCAGCTAATGAAATAATTACTTTATCATCTTGTTTCTCTTTCAGATATCATTCCTTTGCTTATTTAGAGACACCCTATCCCTTCAGCTAATGAAATAATTACTTTATTATCTTGTTTTCTCTTTCAGATATCATTCCTTCGCTTATTTAGAGAGTTAACATTTAAAAACACCAAAGAAACATCTTTATCGCTGAATTATGATCAAAGAGATGTTAAAAGTGGAGAAACAATGTCTCTCAAACCTATGGAAATATATGCATATCGGACAGAATTACAGTGGATGGCTTCAACATATTGATCTGTCTATTTTATTGTACATATTAATGCTATTTAAATATACCATGTATAATTTAAATCATTTCAGTTACTGTAAGTTCAGAAATTTTAACATGCATTTTGGTTTTACACTAGTAATTTCGGGGCCCTTTATAGCTTGCTGTTGGTGTGAACCAAGGCTCCGTGTTGAAGACTGTACTTTGACCTATAATGGTTTACTTTTATAAATTTTGACTTGGATGGAGAGTTGTCTCATTGGCACTCATACCACATCTTCTTATATCTATTTATATTGTTGAATAGCTGAAAAATGTGTGATTAATTCTTGTGATGTCAGGAAATAATGCATACAAATAGTGCTTTCACAATTTGAGTTTTTACTCGAGCAAAACATGTTTTGTTGCTTTTTCTCGATAAGAAAAACATAGCAAAAATTTGTGAATTTACAGTATCTAGTGCTGCACAGTTTATACATTTAGGATGAAATGAGATGGCACTCAGAAACAGTACCATTGATATAAGCAATTAGACATTTGTCTTTCATTTTCTCAATAACTCATGTACTAAATTTCTGAGTGCTATTCTTGGTTCTAAATTATTTTTAGAAAACAAACTCTTTAGGACTGATGATTGTAAAAAAACAAACATTAGGACTCAGTACTGAACAATACACAAGCCCTATGGGCTAATTATTGTAAAAATAGCCTCTAGACCTAAAGATGGTAGAAACGTTACAATTTGTGTAAGCCATATTATAAATATCACCTTTTTCACAGACACTTTTTGGTTAGTAAAAATAACCCTTGAATATAGACGATATTTCCACTTGTATGCAAATTTGTCCGCCATTACGTAAAATCACACAGGTTCCTATAAACTTTGACATCATAATTCAAAACATTTGATGTCACAATTAAAAGTGATTGTTGCCTGACGTCAAAAGGTGATTCGGAGTAGATCTAAGGTCATTCGGAGGCAAAATATAGCTAAATACCAAAAGTGTAAATACGTTTATTGTAAATTCAGAAATTATTGCATTTATTTATTATTGCAATTTTTGAAGACTGAACAAAAAAGCAATATTAATTATTGGGATTTGAAAGAAAGCTTCATACAGATATCTGTACCAAATATCACAATGTTAGTTCTTAATATTATGATTCTCACCCAATTGTTTTATTCACATTAAAAAAAACACACAAAAATTTCTGAATTTACAGTATTACACAGATATATAAGATGAGAACTCTTTTCTAATGAGAAACACTGAAAAATTTGTATTGAAAAAAAAAAAGTCTTTCAATTTTTTTTTTATTGAATTATATTTTGTTGAGAAGCACTTATTAAGAATTTCATATGTGTTGACAAGGTTTTATTTATTTCTGTCTCTCTAGCTAACCTTATGTCTCATAACACAGTAGTAGCTTTAGTAATTCAAAAAAAGTGATATACAAAAACATGTTTATATCGACATAGCCAGAAAAACTTTGTTCTGAACACTTCATTGTTTTTGTAATTACTTTAAAACATCTAATATTAGCCAGTCTAAAAAACAATCTGCCAAGATAACAATTAGCAGTTTTGTGATAAATTTCTATCAGATATTTGATCAGACACCTTTAAAGTGTCTGACAAAACCAAAATTTGCCAGAAAAATGTCAATCAAATTTGGAGACCTCAGTTTGTTAGAAATTTCTTGAATCAGTTTACTAATTACTTTTAATTTATATATTGATGTGGCTCTAACATGGAATAATCAGACTTGGAACCTTAAGTTGTTAGCAGACAACCTTGTGGCCTAATGTCTCATTTAAAGAGATCTGGGACCTTTTACACAGGTTTAATGTAAAACATAGACCTATCAAATGTCATTTAAAGTGACCTGGTGATCTATGGCAATTTATAAACAGGGTGACCAATGGGGTTTGAGGAGCCCATTGATTATGTATTAAAACTATTGGTTAAAAACTAGCAGCACAAAATCTAGAAAAGAGTATATCATTGATCATTGCTGTTTCATTATTGATGACAGGTGCAATATTTATATTGGTTTTCACTTATGCTCAACAATAGATTTGATAAACTTGTTAATATGATAAAATAGGGATCATTTGTATTGACTGCATGAACAGTATATAGTCAATTTTTCTTTAAAAGAATGACATGTTTTTCATGTAAAACTTAACGATTATAAAAAGCAATATAACCAGAGTCTTTGTTATAAGTATTTTTGTTCTGACATTGACCAGTAAGTTTGGTATTTAAATGGATGTGGGAGGGCATTGAGGACTTACCACCCCTTTTTCCCCTCAAATACCAACATATTATGACCCATGCCCAATGATTAAATCTTCTCTCCCCAACCCCCAAACTTTCATTTGGAATAGCCCAAATCAAGTTCATAGATGTACATATTTGTAGGTAACTGGTTTTGACCCCTGAAGTGACCTTTCACTCTAATGTGATGTACCAGTAGAATTTTTCCATTCCATATAATGTGATATTAATAAAAATGCAGCTGATATTTAATGTTATATAAATTTGTTTAACAGTCATTTAAAATTAATTCCTCAGTTATTTTTGTTTTTTTTTTTTTTTTACTTTGGATGAACGGGCATTTTCAAGTGTAAGAATGTTAGATAAGATAAAATTAGTTATTTAAAGGAAAAAACTGTGGCTGGTACTTTAATACTTAAATTAGAATTTTGGAATTAATTTTATTATGCTGGTATGTATACTGTATATGTGTGTTCAATATGGCAAGGAAATGAAACGGTTGTGGTTGGAGGTAGATTATTATTTATAAAGTTTATATATAAATTTGTTTTGTTTTTTCTGACCAGTGCATTTGAAAGAAAATGTTAAACTGGTTTATTATATTTAATTTACTTTATTTTCATATTTTTTGTACAGAAATGGTGTCTTGTTACTCATTAGCTAGTTTCCTTGATTATTCTAATGATTTTTCGTGTTTTTGTTTTGTTTTGTTGTGCTTTTTTTGTATAGTCTTTCATGTTTTTTTTGTTAAATTGCTGGATTTTTTTTGGAGGGGAGGGGGAGGGTTCTTTCAAAACTGGGTATCAGATATGAAAAATTCCATCAAGAAGGACATTCTTTACTATATATTAAAATCTTCAAAAGAATTCAAATATGAAAATTTTGGATTATCTTTATGTGTGTAATATTGTAGATTTAGGTCACAATTTATACCAAACCTAATCAAAATGTAAGGATTATTGTCTTTATGTAATTAACCAGTATTGAAAAATTATTATGCTGTATTTTATATCTTTAAAATTCTTTTGACAAGTTTGTATATCTACTATTTGTAACTGTCTTTATGTTTAACGTTATATGATGTATTTGTTCCGTCTTGTAGCACACATGGTGTGACTGAATGTACAATTTAATCTTGGAATATTTGGATTCATATTTTATTACTAGGTATGAATGATTATGCAAACATTATTTGAAAATTCTTCCTTTTACTTATAAAACTTTGTCTTGATTTCTACCTTAACATTTGTAATGTTTAAGATTTGCTGTTTTAATGCAAAGACTGACCTACCTAGTACAAATCCAGAATTTTTTTTTACATACTAGTTATTTAAGAAATAATAACTGTAGATTCATTTATATTTGTGGTTACCAATTTTTGGGAATTTAGGAAAAATTGTATTTTCGTATTTTTGCCAAAGTCTGCACATAAGCCTATAGAAAATTTGCAGTTTGTTAAACATATAAATTTGAGGTTCACCTTTACTCATGAAGTCCACAAAAATTTGTATCCCACGAATAATAATTAATCCACAGTATTCTGTGAAAGTTTCATGCCCTTAAGGTGGTACATAACGCTACAGGGAGGTAACTCTGTAAAAATCAGCTGAACGTTTTAATCACGTTCTATTGTAAAGGCAATATTAAGCTTCTTAAATGATCAAAATGAGTGTTTGTCAAATTGCTATATATTCAATGAAATTTTTCCGATAAAGTGTGTGGTTCAAATTTTTTGAAATTTTTATATTTTTGTCAAAGGGTCAAAGTAAATATTTTGTCAAAATTTTATGAAAATTAAACGAGCAAAATTAATTTTAGGCAAGGTGTTTGGTACCACCTTAAACTATAATTCATTGGCTTTCAGTTCTACTACCTAAGTCATTTTTATTTTAACAAGCAACAATTTGTTATTGTGCGCGATTAGCACAGAAGGGAAATTAATTACAGTGATTGTTTCAGAAACAAAAGTGAATTAGGTTTTGAAACATTGGATATTACAAGAATTTAAACATGTTTTATATATGTCATAAAATTACATATCATGATTATGAAATATCTTATTTACAAGAAAAACTTAATTTATTAATTTTAAACATAATTAAAAATTTAATCATTTGCAAGATTTGAAAATATGCTGAGTTTTGTATATAATATTATCAAAGATACTTTTTAAGCACTATGGCAGTAAATTATATTATTCCACGGTATGTAATTATTGATAGTAAAATCAATATTTTATTGGTTGAGAGTATCCACATGACATTGAAAAACTTTACATTCCACTCTAAGTATTATATTCACCATTAAAACGAGACTACCTCTTGCAATATTATGTACGAAGTCATATTTTCCCATCAGGCAATTTTCTTTGGTGAGCAAATCTTCATATCTCCCTTACACAATGGAAATAATATTAGTTACATAGTGTGCTAGTGACCTAATGTGATATATAGGGGGTCAGTAAATTCCATATGGGGTGAGAGCGAAGTTACTATGCAATGAATTTATCTACCGACTATCTTAACATGTGGAGGGGGCCTCGGTGGTCGAGTGGTCTAAGTAGTTACTACTGTAATCACTAGCCAGTCAACACTGAGGTTGTGAGTTCGAACCCCGCTCGTGCGGGTGCACTCGACTCCAATCTTAATTGACTAGGATTGTCAGTTTTCCTATCGAAGGTCGGTGGTTTTCTCCGGGCACTCTGGCTTCCTCCACCAATAAAAACTGGCCGCCACGAAATAGCCCAAAAGCGGTGCTTAAAAGTGGCGTTAAAACACCAAAAATCAAATCAAATCTTAACATGTGGTATTGAGACTAGTGGCCTATCAAAGTGATCAAGTCTTCAATACTGTTAGTATTAAGAACCTACTTCCATTGGTCTTTACAAAAACAAATGCCAACAATATCAACTTGTTAGCTTTAAATGTGTTTCATGAATTTATTTCAATGGTTCATCATCAATTTGTTTGTCTGTTAAAACCTTTAAGATTTTCCTCAACACCGTGGTGTTTTATAAAGGGATGTAACACCACTACTAACCGTGTATTGAAATAAGCCCTGCCTACTAACCCAATATGAAACCCTACTAACCCATTATGGAATATACACGGTCTCCATGCGGTTGCTTTTAACCAATCATATTCCTAGAAATGTATAGGAGGTAAAATAAATGTATATAACTATACTGAGCATAAAGTTAAGCAACAAATATATGAATGTTATTATATTTTACATTTTAAAATAAATTATTCTTTTAAACATAACACTGAATAAATTATTGAAACAAAGAAAATAAACCACAAGATGAAATTCTTACTCCACAAAAACTGAATTCTAAAGATTTGAACTTTAATTAAAAACAGTGTTGCTAAACTTTTTGTACTCAGTATATTATGACAAAATTGTGTAATTTTCAAGTGTAAGAATGTTAGAAAAGATAAAATTAGTTATTTAAAGGAAAAAACTGTGGCTGGTACTTTAATACTTAAATTAGAATTTTGGAATTAATTTTATTATGCTGGTATTTATACTGTATGTGCGTGTTCAATATGGCAAGGAAATGAAATGGTTGTGATTGGAGGTAGATTATTATTTATAAAGTTTATATATAAATTTGTTTTGTTTTTTCTGCCCAGTGCATTTGAATGAAAATGTTAAACTGGTTGATTATATTTAATTGACTTTATTATTTTTTGTACAGAAATGGTGTCTTGTTACTCATTAGCTAGTTTCCTTGGTTATTCTAATGATTTTTCATGTTTTTGTTTAGTTTTGTTTTGTTGTGTTTTTTTTGTATAGTCTCATGTTTTTTTTTTGTTAAATTGCTGGATTTTTTTGGAGGGAGGGGAGGGTTCTTTCAAAACTGGGTATCAGATATGAAAAATTCCATCAAGAAGGAAATTCTTTACTATATATTAAAATCTTCAAAAGAATTCAAATATGAAAATTTTGGATTATCTTTATGTGTGTAATATTGTAGATTTAGGTCACAATTTATACCAAACCTAATCAAAATGTAAGGATTATTGTCTTTATGTAATTAACTAGTATTGAAAAATTATTATGCTGTATTTTATATCTTTAAAAATTCTTTTGACAAGTTTGTATATCTACTATTTGTAACTGTCTTTATGTTTAACGTTATATGATGTATTTGTTCCGTCTTGTAGCACACATGGTGTGACTGAATGTACAATATAGTCTTTGAATATTTGGATTCATATTTTATTACTAGGTATGAATGATTATGCAAACATTATTTGAAAATTCTTCCCTTTTACTTATAAAACTTTGTCTTGATTTCTACCTTAACATTTGTAATGTTTAAGATTTGCTGTTTTAATGCAAAGACTGACCTACCTAGTACAAATCCAGAATTTTTTTTTACATACTAGTTATTTAAGAAATAATAACTGTAGATTCATTTATATTTGTGGTTACCAATTTTTGGGAATTTAGGAAAATTGTATTTTCGTATTTTGCCAAAGTCTGCACATAAGCCTATAGAAAATTTGCAGTTTGTTAAACATATAAATTTGAGGTTCACCTTTACTCATGAAGTCCACAAAATTTGTATCCCACGAATAATAATTAATCCACAGTATTCTGTGAAAGTTTCATGCCCTTAAGGTGGTACATAACACTACAGGAGGTAACTCTGTAAAATCAGCTGAACGTTTTAATCACGTTCTATTGTAAAGGCAATATTAAGCTTCTTAAATGATCAAAATGAGTGTTTGTCAAATTGCTATACATTCAATGAAATTTTTCTGATAAAGTGTGTGGTTCAAATTTTTGAAATTTTTATATTTTGTCAAAGGGTCAAAGTAAATATTTTGTCAAAATTTTATGAAAATTAAACGAGCAAAATTAATTTTAGGCAAGGTGTTTGGTACCACCTTAAACTATAATTCATTGGCTTTCAGTTCTACTACCTAAGTCATTTTATTTTAACAAGCAACAATTTGTTATTGTGCGCGATTAGCACAGAAGGAAATTAATTACAGTGATTGTTTCAGAAACAAAAGTGAATTAGGTTTTGAAACATTGGATATTACAAGAATTTAAACATGTTTTATATATGTCATAAAATTACATATCATGATTATGAAATATCTTATTTACAAGAAAAACTTAATTTATTAATTTTAAACATAATTAAAAATTTAATCATTTGCAAGATTTGAAAATATGCTGAGTTTTGTATATAATATTATCAAAGATACTTTTTTAAGCACTATGGCAGTAAATTATATTATTCCACGGTATGTAATTATTGATAGTAAAATCAATATTTTATTGGTTGAGAGTATCCCACATGACATTGAAAAAACTTTACATTCCACTCTAAGTATTATATTCACCATTAAAAACGAGACTACCTCTTGCAATATTATGTACGAGAAGTCATATTTTCCCATCAGGCAATTTTCTTTGGTGAGCAAATCTTCATATCTCCCTTACACAATGGAAATAATATTAGTTACATAGTGTGCTAGTGACCTAATGTGATATATAGGGGGTCAGTAAATTCCATATGGGGTGAGAGCGGTTACTATGCAATGAATTTATCTACCGACTATCTTAACATGTGGAGGGGCCTCGTGGCCAAGTGGTCTAAGTAGTTACTACTGTAATCACTAGCCAGTCAACACTGAGGTTGTGAGTTCGAACCCGCCGTGCAGGTGCACTCGACTCAATCTTAATTGACTAGGATTGTCAGTTTTCCTATCAAGGTCGGTGGTTTCTCCAGGCACTCCGGCTTCCTCCACCAATAAAACTGGCCGCCACGAATAGCCCAAAAGCGGTGCTTAAAAGTGGCGTTAAAACACCAAAAATCAAATCAAATCTTAACATGTGGTATTGAGACTAGTGGCCTATCAAAGTGATCAAGTCTTCAATACTGTTAGTATTAAGAACCTACTTCCATTGGTCTTTACAAAAACAAATGCCAACAATATCAACTTGTTAGCTTTAAATGTGTTTCATGAATTTATTTCAATGGTTCATCATCAATTTGTTTGTCTGTTAAAACCTTTAAGATTTTTCCTCAACACCATGGTGTTTTTATAAAGGGATGTAACACCACTACTAACCGTGTATTGAAATAAGCCCTGCCTACTAACCCAATATGAAACCCTACTAACCCATTATGGAATATACAGGGTCTCCATGCGGTTGCTTTTAACCAATCATATTCCTAGAAATGTATAGGAGGTAAAATAAATGTATATAACTATACTGAGCATAAAGTTAAGCAACAAATATATGAATGTTATTATATTTTACATTTTAAAAATAAATTATTCTTTTAAACATAACACTGAATAAATTATTGAAACAAAGAAAATAAACCACAAGATGAAATTCTTACTCCACAAAAAACTGAATTCTAAAGATTTGAACTTTAATTAAAAACAGTGTTGCTAAACTTTTTGTACTCAGTATATTATGACAAAATTGTGTAGTGTTTGCTTTGTAACTGTGAGTGTATATATAAACATATGTATGATTGAGTAAATCCAATGACTTTAATTTTGATAAGAAATGCTAGTTTTACATTTTTTACATACTGCTGTTTGTAGAGTTTTCATTTAACATTTTCACATTTTTTTTTATGAATTATGGTATAATAAGTATTATTCGTGTTATTCAAATTAAGATTTTTCAATGAAAAAAACTGCTGAGTATGAATTTAATTGAATGCATTTTTCAGATTGGTTGGTTTACCTTTTATATAAGCATTCAGTCTTTTTAGATTGAATGCATGTCTGGCGTACAAAATTACAATCCTGGTATCTTTGACGAGTTTTTCTTCACAGAATATCATGTAATGATATAAACTTAGAGGGAGATAACTCTGTAAATTTGAAATGTGTTTGTAAGGGGTTTTCATTGGGGGGGTCTGATCCCGAATCCCACTTATTGTTTTGTCAGAATCCCGTATCCCGCTTATCATTGAAATAATTGAGCTTGTAATTTCACGTGTCCCGCCAGACTTCGTTTCCTGTTTTCACACCCAATGAGACCCACTTTTATGCATGACTTTTCCTGTGGTGAATATAATGTTTAACAAAATAAGATTCCCCATGTTTTTAGTCATTGACAAAACAGAAATTATATAGTCATACAATATAATTTTATTATAATGTTATAGATTTGGTGTTGTTGATTCTGTAAGAGTTGAATCTTTTCATCTGATTAAATATATTGGAAAATGATTCTTTATAGACGTTGACAATTACCAGTACAGCATATGATGAGAAATAATTCAACAATTTAAAAACTGTTTTTCTAAGTAGAAAATTCTTTGTTAACTCCCAAAAACTCTTTTGGTTATTTAATAATATTTGAAACTTGAACTTTATACATGTACAATATTTAAGTGTTTGACATCTTGTAGATGTAGATATAAGATGTATAGATTTAATGTGATATTTGTATTTACTTACTGTTAAAAGATTTATTCAAGATGGAGCATTTTAAAAATAAATACCGTAATTATTTCAATATGCTTTCGATCTAGCTTAAAATTTGATGTATAGCTTAACATAAAGTGAACCGACAACTATAGCAGAAGCATCTGTTTATTACCTAAGCTGCAAATGTCTTATAACCTTAAATAGTAATGTCAGAAGGTACTTATTGCTGACACTTTAATGAATAAAATTATTGGAAGTTTAAATTTCGATCAGTTCACTTCAAGCACTCTGGCTTCCTCCACCAATAAAAACTGGCTGCCACGATATATAGCCAATAATGCTGAAAGTGGCTTTCAAAACACCAACAATCAATTATTTCGATCAAATTTTCAAAACAACCACTATTTCTCATATGTTTTGTTTTAAGCAACAGTTGATATTTTGATGAGAAAAAAAGAGCCAAGAAATTTACCTAACAAACTTTTAAGTTAGGAAATATAAATTCTATAGGATGTAAAGAGAAATATTTGCAAAGGAAATAACTTTGTTAATGTGAATTATCTCCCCCTAGAATGCAGGCGATGATAGATAAGATATATATAAAGTTATAACAGAATAAAAATTTGTAGCTGTGTTATTGACCCAAGTTCCATCTCTGACCTTTTGACACTCCCTGAAAGAACGAACTTGATATTATTATGTAGTCAATTATTTGAAAGGATATATTTTATGTGTATGTAAGAACACTTGACTAGAAATACTTTTTTTCAGAAGGTTATTTGTTTTATTAATTTTCTCGATGTGGTTGATTGTTGCAAGAATTTAAGATTTTTGTACATAAACTGTTATCATGTTCATGATGTATGTTGAGTTATCTACATTGTTTATGAATAAACTACTACTTATATTTGTTTTGTGTGTGATCATTCTAATTTACACAGATATTACCTAGAAGCTTTATACTAGATTTGGGGCCTCAATTGCAGAGTGGTCTAATTAGTATTATGTTAACTTCTAAATGCCCTTAGATATTGGTTTTCTTTTTTTTTGCATCGTTTGGTTGCTGTCCCATTTACTAGTACCCAGTGCCAATAATGCTTCAGCAATTCTTTATTGAAATCATTGCATGTATACCAACTGGTCTATAGGACATCATTAATCAAATACAACTAGGAACTCTCTGGATCAGAAAGGAGTACTGATCAAACTTAATTACTTCAAACTAACTTCTATCCTTCCAAATACCATTGGTCTATTCATGTGTAAACGGGAAACTTTACTCATAAAAGTTTGACAGAGGGTGTAGCTAGGCAAATGTCTGATTTGGACACCATGATTACTTAATATTAATTTTTTTTTTTTGTGGTTTACCCCTAAAATCTCCTTTTATTCATACAAATTGTTCGGTATTAGAATTCCAGTCAACTGATTATAACAGAGCATGCTAATACAATTGTATATTAAATATTCAGTGGAGGTTGTTGGACCATGTTCGTCATATTTTTTTTATCACCAATTAAATTTGTTTTAAATTAGGCCATTGAGATTCGAGATGTCTTTCACGGAAAGATTCGTCAATTATGCTCACCTTTATGATGTCATTTACCAGAAAGAGGGATTCGCCTGTATCCCTGCACTATTATTAAAAGTTCATCAAAGGTCTTCGTGATCATCTTTATGCAGGATAAACTAGAAATCATGTTTGTTCTGTAGGTATTTAATCACAATTCCCTAATGACAGCAGTGCTGATTATCAATTATAAGAATTTAATTTGACAAATAATATGTGCAATATAGCATATCTTTTTCAACCACTCCCTCAACATGAGAAGGAAGTTAAGATGCCCCTAAACGCACGAATGATGTTCACTAAAACCAAAGTTTTTGACGGAAATGCAACGAACTCGAAAGTGGTCTACTGTTTCAAATTTTTCATGTAGGGGTCTTTTATACCTGTCAGACTAAACGGTATGGGTTTTTTCTCTTTTTTGAAGACGAACGGTGGCCAATAATTGCTTACATCCATTTCATTTGGACTCTGCTGGATAGCTGTCTCATTGGCAATCATACCATATCTCCTTATTTTCATATATAGTTAAAACTATAATTCTGAAATGGGACTTGCTTAAAAAAAAAACTTCATACAACAAATAGACACTGCTAGCCTTTAGATGCAAAATGAGTAACGAGATACCAATTGCAGGCTACTCCATCTCTTGACATGATTTTGGCTGAAAAAAATTATTATTCTCTATAAGACCTTTTCCATCTTCTAAGACATGATAGTTTTTTAGTCCTGTTCTTTACAACATTTTTCATGAGAAGTGCTACAGGCTATTGGGAGAATACTATGTTTTTCAACCAAATTTGAAAGGCAGGATTTTTCAACAATACCTTACATGTAGTACATTTTCACCACATAGCCCAATCAACATTTTCTGTGTAATGAATAGCAGCAAATATTACAAGCTTATTATAACATGACGAAAATATGAATAAAACCTGTTTTGTAGTAGTCTTACATGCAATGTCATATTTAAATAGACTAGTTGAGGTAAGTCTTCAGAAGAACACATCCTACCAAATAATGGGAGAAATGAGTGTTTCATGTTAAGTTCATTCAAACAAGGAATTATTTTAATGTGGAATAATTTTGAATTCTGGAAAATTTATCAGAAAATGTATGAAAAAAAAATATTTTATTTCAACCACAGACATAACTGTAGACTTTAGATGTAGTAAGTTGTTGAAGACTGTATGTTGACCTGCAAATATTTTATTTTGTTGCTGGGTTGCTGTCTCTTTGTAAGATATATATTCTTTAAATAATATATGTACTACAGTCAATGTCTTGTTGATTTCCTTTCAACCTCAGCTATAACCAATGACCTTAGATGTAGCAAGCTGTTGAAGACTTTGTTTACATGTGAATAGCTTGTTTTAATTTGTTGCCAGGTTGCTGTTCCTTTGATGTGAAAATCATTTTTTGAAAATGTATATACAAATCTCCTGAATGAATGATTAATTTTATTTTAACCTCTGGTTTATGGTGAAACAAGCTGTTAAAGACTATGTGATTGGTGAATGTATTTTCTTTTTTCCTGCTGGGTTTCTTTCTGATATTTATGTAACATCTACTTTTACTCATATGTCTATGATTGATTGGTGTTTAATGCCACTTTCAGCACTATTGGCTATTTCATGGGGATCAGTTTTTATTGGTAAAGGAAGCCAGAGTGCCCGGAGAGAACCCCTGTCCATTGGTAGGAAACTGACAATCCTAGTCAATTAAGATTGGACAGGAGTCGAACACACCTGGCACGTGCTGGACTCAAACTCACAACCTCAGTTTTGACAGGCTAATGATATGGTAGATGGACTACTTGGACCAATCAGCCACAAAGGCCCCATATTTTTATTATAAGGCTTATTAATCTTAAACAACAAACTGCATCAACAAAACGTTTAATTGATATGTATTGCACCACTGCAGCAAAAAGCTTGCAGTTAAATTTTGGTTGACAACATTGGTATTTTAATAAAGGCACTTCAGTGAAAAAAATCATTGAACAAATTGGTTTTTATGATCTCTTACATAAAGATTTCTTTTATAATTTTTTTTTTAGAATAAATTTATAAAGTGTAGTTCTAATCATCTAACTAATTTTAGTATTCAACATGTTCAAAAGAATGAAAACAGAAAAATGTAAAACAAACTAAAAAAATCCAAGAAAAAGAACTTAAATAAATTTTGGAAAATTCATGTTGACATTGGTCTCAATTTATCCCCTATGAAAATCAAACAATTGTTATTTAAGGTAAAAAATATAAAATCAACCATTTATAAACTGTCTGTTAGAGCCAATATTTCAGGAATAATTTTTATGAATCTTTTTGCAATGAATGGAAATAGTAATGATGAGTAATATGAAAAATGAGTACAATGTAACACCATTTAAAACAGTGTAAAACAGTCTACAATAGTATTTCAATATGTAACTTTGTTGCTATGGTTTTAAATGCCAAAAAAAATAATGGAAGAACAAAGGTTATTTTATTTATCAATATTAAAAAGATAAGTACAGATATCGGAAAAATCCAAAGCAAGGTAATTTTTTGTTACCTCCCCTGATCTAGTCTTGATGCATTTAAATGTGCCAAATTTCAAGATAAAGGCCCTGTGTTAGATTAGATTTAAAATCCTTATTTTTTTTAAATCCTGGACTTTATAGGACTGATTTCAAAAGTATTATTATGAATTTCTATATCAACAAAATTACATATTTACCTAAAACTTCAAAACAAAATATGTGTATTTCATACTACCATGATAACAGCACAAAGTGAGTGTTCAATCTACACCCCAATTTACCCTCCTATCTCTATAGACATCCACACACAATCATATATACATCTATTGTACAACAGAGCTTGATTCCATGCCACTTGTGACAAAGATTATATTTATCAAAACAATTTGTTTTTTCTTTCAAAGGCCAAAAGTTTTAAAATATAACAATAAGAAGATGTGGTATAACTGCCAATGAGACAGCTCCCCACCAGAGACCAAATGACATAGAGGTTAACAACTATAGGTCAGGGTACAGCCTTCAACAATGAGCAAAATCCATACCGCATGGTCAAAATGTTAATCCCTTCATTAATGTACTGTGGATTCATTTATTTTCAAGGATTGGAGGAACATTATTTTTATGGATTGGAGGAACATTATTTTTATGGATTGGAGGACCATTATTTTTGTGGATATATGATTTTGTGGTTTTGTAAAAGTCTGCATACAAGTTTATAGAAAATTTGTACTTCGTTGAACATTTTATTTTTAATTTGTGGTTTATTTTTAACCACTAAATCCCCAAAAATTGGTATCCAATGAATAACAATGTTCCTCTGGTCAAGAGGATTGAAACTAGTAAAATACTTGCTCGTCCAGCAAAGGAAATCCCAAGGACTGAATGTCAGATTTATTTTTTGAATTGAAAGTTATATAATTATTGACTGTCCACAGTGTGGATTTAATGGACTTGAATCTTGGCACAAATCACTATTTTGGTATACATAAACCTTATTTTCTCTGTATGTGAAAATGCACATACCAAAATAAAATCAGTAAACAGCAAAGATGAAAAATTTAAAATGTAAACATATCATATTTTCATATCAACAGTATTTATTTTTTTTTATTATTAATTGATTGTTTTGCTTTACGTCCTGGGACTCATTTCACAATCAATCTTTCGAGTAAAAATACTTGTTAAGTCATGAACATTTCAGTATAATTTATAATCAATTTGTGTTGTATGTTTTTTTGTAAAAAGAGCCCGAGGACTTTTGTTTTAAGAATAGAATTTAGTAAATTATTAAAAATCATTTCTTTCCACATTTTAGAGAAAATATATTATCATGTAATGTCAAGGTGCATCTTTTTATGCATACCATAACAGATGATATATACTAACTTAATTAACCCTGATTTACAAGCTAAAAATGTTATTTCAAACCAATAATTATAAACTTGGTAAATAAACAATATCATTACCTCATGTGAAAATAAATACAAAGAAACTGCTTATTTACAACTTGCCATACACACAAATGTTCAACTTGACAAATACTCATGTATATCAAGACAAATACACATGTACATCAAGACAAATACACATGTACATCAGGACAAATACACATGTACATCAGGACAAACACACATACATGAACCCTATACTAGCGGTACCGTTACCTCAGCGGAATGAACAAAGTTCTTGAAAGACATACAAATATAAAACATTGAGACATTTATTTGTCCTTGACATTTGTCCTTGACATTTATGACATTTTATCATGAGTATGCACTGACAAAATTGGGATCTTTTATGAATGACAGTTTATTTTTAATTTTCAATTTTATTCTTTTGTCTTTCCATGGTTAAAAAAATGCAAAAAAAAAGTATTTCTCTATTTGTTGTCAGGATTAATTAATCTATTTTATTATTCAGCTGAGCTGTGAGACATAAACTAAGCTACCCTAATCATGATGTAATGTTCTTCTATTATATAATATGTGTGTTTCATGTTTGTTTGATGGTGTTTAACACAACATTTAGCTACCCTGGCTATAACATTTTAGTCAGTACTTCTTGATACATTAACACCAAAATACTGTAAGACCTCACTTATTTTCTAAAACAAATAATTCTGCATTCATTTAAGAAAATGCATATACCATGTATACATGACATAAAAACCTGACAAATTAATGATATCAAATCCATGTATATGACCTACTTTCATTCTACTTAATGACTGACTGAAATGCTTTTTCTCAAAATATATATAATTTGTGATATTAATCATATTAATGATGAGATGAATTTAAATGATAACTATTTTATGAGTGATTCTTGTAAAATAAATAAAAATGCATAGTTTATCTCTGGATTACGAACACAATTTTCAATGCAAAATTAACAATCATTAAATGCTATACCAATAACATGAATGACATTTAATATTGAACAACATACACAATTGCAAATATCTAACACTCATTTAAATACAATAAAAACTTGAGCAAATTCAATGGACAATCATGAATAGCAATCAATTATTTGAGCAAATAAATTTGAACACGTTATATTCTTTGGAACATCATTTTGATATGGCACAAAGTCTATTATGGCAGTACTTCACACAAGGAAAGTTGGACTGGACACAAATTCCTTAAAAAAAATACACATGTATTTCCGCCAACTCAACTGAATGGAATTTTATGTTACTGGAAACAACAGCATTTTTTCCTTGGCCTAAGTCTTCTAAACAATACAAATCTTTCATTCTATACCTTATTGATTATACTAATAAATATTTCACCTAACATAATCTGAAGTGGATTATCTATCTTTGGTATTATTTCAAATTATCTCCCCTTATAAAAGAGCTTTTATAAAACTATTTTGCTGCTGTTGTTTTTTTCTACACAAAAACTGTACAAGATTACTATTTACATTTATTTACAATCTAATCAAAACATACTATGCTTAATATTTTAAATGGACGTTATCTATTTGTTGTTAATGGATTTTATAAAATTCAGGTGGTCTGAGACTGAGTGTAAGAGTTGGTGTTCAAAAAGATTTTTTTTTAGGTTTTATTTAGGACTCCCACCAAAAAAAATTACAATCAGTCTGGAATGTAAATTAATTCATATATTTGGTAAATAATTGATTTTTAATTAGTTATTTTCCTAATTATAACAATCTTTTAATATTACTTTTTCAGTTGTTTCTAGATAATTATCTAAAATTGCCAATTCTTGTTTTCATTTTTTCCCTTAGTGTTTTTTCCATTATAATCAAAGATTATTCCCTTGTGGATTGATATCTTTTCTTTTCATATTGGAAAAAGATGTTCTGTGTCACAGTAGATCAAAAATCATCTTTGGTCTCAAATATTATGCTTTTGGGTAATCAAATTGCATGTTTATCAGAATCATTTAAATAGATTACTTTGAAGATATATAGTAAAGAACATTAGCTGATAAGCAGATGATAGAATTTCACTGAAGAAATAACATTTGAAATATGTAGTAAACATCTAAAATTGGCCATACATTTTCATTATAACTGGAATCAGTTATTATATAGAAATATAGAGTTATACCCCTAAAATTTTTAAATTTGTAAATTTTTGGTTTAGTTTTTTCTTCATAACTAAAACGTTATCAAAAATATTTAATAATTTTCAGTTATTTCTAAGGATAACAAATTTCAGTTATGCAGCTGACCGATTATATTTTTGTTTAATTATTTTTATGCATTGAAAATAATTTTAAAAATATACTTTTAAACAACTGTCTAGTAATATACATGTGCAGCCACCAGCTGTCATTTTTGGTATTTTTGATTATAAAACTTTGAACTTTGAATTGAAAAACAAATTAAATTACTTATGTATGTCATGTATCAGGACTTACTGAAAAACACCTGAAATTTTAATTATAACAATATTATTTATAACATTCAACATTCAGAAAAATTATACGAAATACTCAATTATATTGGCAAAAACACCAAAAATCAACTTCAACATTTTAAAATGTAAACAATATAAAAAATAAATTATAAATAACCGGCTTTTGCAATGGAATGATTCATTATGCTGCCATTTTGAATTGGGCTTCCTCTTGGGTAATCAAGAGGCCCAATGTCTTTGGTTATGTTAAATTGAAATGGAAGACTAGTTTTCAATGGAGTTCCTGATGGATTCTGCCTAATTAAAGGGAGATCATTTGCGTCTGAATTATGTTGGTATCCATTTGGAATACCTCTCTGGTTTTTCATCTGTTCGGAAGCACTGTGCATCATCATACCTTGTGCAGCCATCACATTTGCAGCTAGCGCCATCTGCATTTGCTGGAGCTGAAGAAAATACATTTGTTGAGCTTCTGCAGCCATTGGCTGTATCATCTGAGGATATTTTGATTGGTCGGCTGGCTGTTCTTCTATCATGTCCACAGTATCTTGAGATTTCTTTTTCTGACGGGATGCATATCTTTTTCGTTTCTTTGGTGGCATCACAATTTCTATCTTCGTCTCCTCTACTAGGCAATTATCTTTTGGAATGAGTTGCTCCTTCAATATGTTTTCAGACGACACTATTCTTGGTGATAGTGCTGAAGATGTAGGCTTATAATTAGGCTCAAGATTTTCAGATGCAGAGTTACTCCTTGATCGGAAGTCACCTTCACTCAATGAATCACCAGACTGACTTATGGGAGAATATCTGTCAGTTTCATTACACTTCTCTTGTATTTTGTCACCATGGTAACTGGTATTAAGTTTCTTCTCTTCATTATGGTCTTGATTCACAGAGTTATTTTCATGATACGGAGGAGCATAATCTGGAATTCTGGGTAAAGAACTCTCCTTTAAGCATTGTTCATCATATGGTATGCCAGAGTTAGGACTATTGAGATATCTTCTTTCGGACAGAGATGAGACTAAAGAGACACTAGTTCTATCTGAAGCATTATCATCAGATTCACAACTTTCTGACTTCTTATCGTGTAAATCATCATGAGTATTTCCCTCTTCTGTGTACTGTCTCTGTTGATGAAATAAATTTTCAGCTTCTTTAAGACTCTTCTCCAAGATATCCGTGACGCCTAAATGTGTTGGTTGCAGCATTTGTAGAGGTTCCGTCTGATTTATTTTCTGTTCACACAATTTACTTCCAATGGATTTAACATTCTTCTGCTCTTTGTTAACTGGTATTTCTTTTACATATTTTAGTGTCTTTTCCCCTACAGAGCTTGAAAGTTCTGATTCCTCCTCTGACACATCCTCCACTTCTGCACCAGGTCCCTCCAGCTTTAAGCTTTCAGATAATTGCATTTCATTTTCAACAGTTATTTCCCCTGAATGAGTTTCCTCCGATGAATCCATTCCTCTTTTGATGTTGTTATTAACAGCATCTGATATTTTCTCATCATTGGAATCAATGGATGGTGAGGATATTGGAGAATCACCAGATTGTTTTAATTTATCTAGTATTGGTGCTAACGATTCGTGGATCATTGCTTCTGTAACACCCGGTTGCTCTGTGTGCTGCCTTATATGTTTGTATAAATGACTTGTCTGAGCAAATTCCTTCTTGCATATCTTACAAATGTACGGCTTGTTTGTGCTGTGCATACGAGAATGAATAGTCAGATGATGACGATGTATAAATGACTTGTCACAAACTTCACATTTAAAAGGACGAATTCCGCTGTGCATTTTCTTATGTTGACGTAAAACACAGGCTTTACTGAATGACTTACCACAAACATCACATGTGTGTAATTCCTCAGCACTATGTGTTTTAACATGTTTTTGTAATTCTGCATTATCACTAAATGCTGTGTTACACACTCCACATTTGTATGTCCTTTCACCAGTATGTGAGCCCATGTGCATCTCTAAATAAAACACTTCATTGAATGTGCGACCACACAGATGACACTTGTAATTTTTACCATTATGAACACGAAGATGACGACGTAAATTGTTATACTGACTAAATTCACGGTCACACTGTTCACATTTATACGGCATACTTCCTGTATGAGTATTTCTCATGTGTCTCTGAAGTTCATAGCTATCACTAAATTCCTTTTCACAAATTCCACATGCACATACTTTAGATTCGTGAGTTTTCATGTGGTTGTGGAAATTTCCAACTTGTGAAAATTTTCTGCTACATGTTTTACACTCATAGATTTCAACAACTTCCTTTTGTTTACTAGTATTTTCGCTATTTCTGGATGTTGATCTAGACTTACTTTCAGAATTTCTCCTTACTGGTCCTGCTTTACTATGTTGTAAGTTTAAGTTAGGGTTGTAAGGCAGTGTAGGATTTATGGAATTCGGAAAAGAGTCAATAGGTAGCGGAAATCTACCTTCAGACATACCACCAATAGTAGCAGGTGGCATGAAAGAATTTGGTGGCATCATCATATAAGGAGAGAATCCGAATGGCACTGGAAAATTTCCCAGCATCCCCATGTTTGGCATTGGTGGAATCATGTTCAATAAGGATTGATTATCCATTGGTGAACTATAATACGGAGGATAACCACTAGTGTCACCTGGTTTAGAAAGTTCGGGAAAATGAGTATTATTTCTTTGTGGGGATTTGGACCTGAAGTCTAATGGTTGCCTTTCACTGGACGGAACCTTATCATAAGTCCTAATGTCAGTACAATTTTCTGGACGGATTGATGAATGTTGTGTTTCACATTTGTTATGTGCTGATTGAGGGTTGTAAGTGCCATTATATGACTTTTGCTTTCCATTTTCAACGTGATGAGACAGCGGAGGATTTGATTGGTTGGTTTTATATACTTCATCATGATCATTTTCTGGAGTATTTTCATATTTTGTATCTATAACTAACTTATCACTATCTTCATTATCTGATTCAACAACATCGTTATTGACACTTGACGAAACTTGATTATATTCTGGCTTAGGTTCAGGTACTGCCCTGTTTCTGACAGTCGAAAGATCTAAGGCACCGGATTCTGATACAACAGGCTTTTCCATGAATTGTGTAGAGTCATGACCCACTCGTTGGGAATTGAATGCTGCCATTTTTAAGTCTAATGGCTGAGAGTCAGGTTGAATATTATGCACTTTGTTACCATGATTCATTATTGATGAGTGTTTGTACACATGATGGCACTGTAGGTGATATAATGACGAAAAGTTACTGGAACAAAAACTGCATTTGTAAGTTCCTGAAAAAATAAAAAATAAAATAAGTCAATTGCACATTAAATTTTGTCATTTTAATAAATAGATAGCGATTCCTATAAAAAAACATTCAATTTTTTAAGTTATTTTCCGCAGAAAGTTTCCCTTTGATGTCTTCAAACTACTGAAACACGTTTTTTTTTTTTAAATTTAAACCTTTCATGTTTGAATAACATGAATAAAGATCAGTATGTGTTTGAACAACTGTTGTTCAATTCTTTGGAACAAATGAAGCCAAAAACATGTATGTTCATTATATCTGATGGTATTTTTTCATGATAAGATCCAAGTTCGGCTTATAAATTATCCAAAAAAAAGTCCATGCAGTCCATGTCCTATTTCTTCAGTCAACAAGTATTGATTAAAAACCGAAAACAAGAATGTGTCCATAGTACATGGATGCCCCACTCGCACTATTATTTTCTATGTTCAGTGGACCGTGAGATTGGGGTAATTTGGCATTAAAATTAGAAAGATCATATCATAGGGAACATGTGTACTAAGTTTCAAGTTGATTGGACTTCGACTTCATCAAAAACTACCTTGACCAAAAACTTTAACCTGAAGACGGACAACGTACGGACAGACAGAAAAACATAATGCCCCTAGGTGGGGCATCATAATGAAATTTTATCATAAATATTTAAACATGTAAGCTATGCGAAAGATTCAAAGTCAATGAACCATGATGAGTGGGAAGGGCCATATAATCTCCATGCAAATATTTGTACAACTGCATACCAAATATCATCTTAAATTGAGGCCATTAAAAAGAATAGGTTGGTTTGACCCATAAAAAAGCACCCGAGTCAAAATCTTTTTTTATTCAAAATTCGTGATGTTTTTTTTTTGCGGATTTTTGTTGTATCCGTATCCGTCTTGAGTTTGTTGCCTAGAATAACCTGATCCGATCTGACCGCGCTTTATCACAGGGATATTTGTGTTATGTGTAAAAGCATCCAATTGATACAGATGAAAAACAACATGTTTCCATCTCTTCATCAGTGCAAATAAAGGTTGAATTAAAAACTTATTGTTCAGAGAACAATTGCGGGTCTTTCCACAAAAAAAAAACCCATGTATTTTAATATGAAAATAGTAAAATTCGTTTTAAAATGTCATTTCCAGCGTCAAATGATAGCTTATTGTACGCTGATTCCAAAAATATACGGTTTCTATACAATATTTTTTAAATAAGGGAGATAATTTGTTACTTCCTGTTTGAAAAATGTTACTTCCAGTATTATTCAAACGTTTAATTGAAACTGATACCAAAAATATCTGGTTTTATAAACTTTTATATTAATTAAGTACAAAAAAAGCTACTTCTGGTTAACACAAGGTCACTTCCGGTTGGCTTTTCCAAGGTTAAATGGCTTGAAACCTAATGCAAAAAGTCCCATAGTTTTATCATGTATACATGAGGTAAAACCAAAGGTCAAAATCTAGAACATCAATTTTACCTATGACCTTGAGCTCAATTTCAAGTTCATCAACCAAGGACCTCAAATCAAAGCACCCTAGGTCTTAATTATATTTGGTTCATGAGTTATATTACCATATGCATATTTTTACATAAAAGAGGGGAGAAAACTCTAATTTGATGTTAGCATACCCTTTAAACCAATATGTATGTGTAATGATATGTCCCAAATAACAATAAAGTAAAAATATGTTGTCGATATCTTATATCGTGTTTGAAAAGAGGTGAAAATAAGCCAAAATCCAAATTTTAAAATGACCTTGACCTTTGACCATGACCCTATTTTCTTTTTTTTGGACCAAGGACCTCAAATCAAAAGACCCTAGGTCTTAAATCATATTTGGTTCATGAGTTATATCACCATATGCATATTTTTAAATAAAAGAGGGGAGAAAACTAATTTGATGTAAGCGTTCCCTTTAAACCAATATGTATGTGTTAGGACATGTCCCAAATAACAATTAAGTAAAAATATGTTGTCGATATCTTTTATCGTGTTTGAAAAGAGGTGAAAATAAGCCAAAATCAAATTTAGAAATGACTTTGACCTTTGACCTTGACCCTATTTTCTTTTTTTTTGGACAGAGGACCTCAAATTAAAAGACCCTAGGTCTCTATCACTTATGGTTACCAATTACAATTACATTTTACTTATTTTAAATATAGAAGGGGAAATAACTCTCATATGGAGTTTCCGGACCACTTCGGTCAAAATTATTCTTAAGATCCTGAGGATATAATGAGCAAATTGGTGACATAAATTTGTCATAATCTTTTACAATGCGAAGGAGATGCGTACACAAGAAAAATAGTGTTTGGGGAGATAAAAGAGGGACGAAAAATACCAGAGGGACAGTCAAACTCATAGATTGAAAATAAACTGACAACGCCATGGCTAACTCTTACAATAAAAAGTGTTCATTTAAACAGTTTCAGTTTCAAAGTCACAATAACCATGATAACTGTTCGATATCATATGCAAAAAATCTAAGCGACATCTTGCGAAACGAAAAAAGCACCGTCAGAAAAAAAGTGGCGGAAGAAGAAAAAAATAATATTAATCAGAAGAAATCCAATACGTCTTTCCACAGAAAAGTGGAAAGACCTAATTAAGGAATGCTTCCCAGAAAAAAATTTAAATAGCCTTGCAAGACGTCATAATTATTTGGACTAAGGTCATAACTACAATCCCCTTCCCTTTTCACAAATGTGAGGAACACAACGGGTGCCACATGTGGAGCAGGATCTGCTTACCCTTCCGGAGCACCTGAGATCACCCCCAGTTTTTGGTGGGGTTCGTGTTGCTTATGTTTTAGCTTTCTATGTTGTGTCTTGTATTCTATTATTTGTCTGTTATGAGTTTGACTGTCCCTCTGGTATCTTTCGCTCCTCTTTCATATAGTTGTATGAGTATTTTGAATCTCTAAACAGGACTTACAGGACATTCAATTTTCCCATGTTGTGTACACATGCAGGATTCAAACTCATAACCTCAGTGTTGACTGGCTAGTGATACAGTAGATAGAATACTTAGACCACTTGGCCACCAAGGCACAGCCAGTAGAAGACAAAGTGTTGCCTAACAATGTTGTCAAAATTTCGTGTAGGTGCACACACTTTTTAAATTAGTACCATGAGTACAGTGATCTTGAAATTTTCAATTTGGTAACTTAAGGTGGTACCCAACACCTTGACTAATATTAATTTGGCTCGTTTAATTTTCATAAAATTTTGACAAAATGTTTACTCTGACCCTTTGACAAAAATATAAAAATTTCAAAAAAATTGAACCAACCACTTTATCAGAAAAATTTCGTTGGTTATATAGCAGTTTGACAAACACTAATTTTGATCATTGAGAAGCTTAATATTTCCTTAGCAAAACAACGTGATTAAAACGTTTAGCTGATTTTTACAGAGTTATCTCCCTGTAGTGTTAGGTACCACCTTAAACACTTATTTGCAACAATTGGATTAAGGTGTTTGCTGAACAGGAACGGACTTGTTGATGTTAAGATTTGTTTTAAAATAAAGGGAAATAACCCATGAAACTTTTGACCAAATTTTGACCTCTTCAAGACAATTCAAAATTAGAAATTATTTTTGTCTGAGCTGATGAATACTATATTAGAGTAAATAAATCTGATTGTAGATAAATACTATAGGTCATCAGACAGACTTGCTGTTCTGTTTAGGCACTGTCTCAACAGTTAATATTTATGACTTTCCAAACATGTGGTCTCGTGAGTTGAGAGCACAGAAATCATCTAATATATTATTTTATTTGCCTATCTCTTAAGTTGACAAAGTATTTTTTTAATGACAGTAAAAGAAACTATCACTGCTGACAGATTGGTTCATTTAACAGTCAAGGGGATTTTAAACAAGTAACGCTATACCTATAAATATGTTTTATCTTAAGGATTGCAAATCTTATTGTTTAGAGTCTCTATTAAATATAACTTACATAAATTACTTTTGTGTATATCATTTACAGGTGTCCATTTATAAATATTTTACTAGCATAAAACAGAAGACATACCTGGTTCCCTGTCCGGTACTGAATCCTGCTGCGAAAATGGTTCACTATTGTCTGTTACTGTACCTCCACTGTCTGGGTTAATTCTGTCTGTAAAATAAAAGATCATCATTAAATTTCATGAAATAAAAAGCACACACATAAAGTGTGATTAGTTTAAATTATGTCTTATTCTTTAACTTTAAATCTATCTGTCAATGTTCAAGACACATGGCCTAAAAATAATGCTAGCAAACAGGCAAATTGCAGTATAAAATTTTAATATATTTCTAGGTTGTGTTTTCTTGTAAGGCAAAAATTAATGAAAGTTTCAAGTTTCCTGACACCAAAAAAACTTGAATTTCAAGCATGCATGGAAGAACTTTTCCAATCTGTTCAGTCAATTTTAGTCACATATTTTATGAAATATAAGTCAGGATAAATAGGATTCATTGTCTACTTTTACAATATAAATGATATTTCTTTTTAGCATGGCAATATAAGAGGGTCTGGATTGGGTCTTTATTTCTGTATTATTCTCATGCTATATAAAAATAAGAAGATGTGGAATGATCGCCAATGAGACAACTCTCAAAAAGAGACCAAATGACACAAAAATTAACAACTGATCATTTAGTCTGTTTAGTTGCTCTCTATCTTCTTTAGTTTTTGCTCAAAACACAAAAGAGAGTAAAAAAAATCCTCATTTAAGGGCAATCACTCCTATAAAGAGTGACAGTCTACTAACTATATCGGCAAAATTTGACTTACTAGTAGATTCTGCCTTGCTGATCATTTTTGTGATTTAAAGTGTCTATTTATTTATTATAATTTTTATCATATAAGGTAAAATGCAAAAAAAATGGTAAAAATCATCATTAAAGGGCAATAACTCCAATAAGGAGTCATCAGACGATTTCCTCCATATTATGTTAACTGTAGATCTTGTCTTGCTGATTATTTTTGCTTATTTAAGTTGATAGGATGACCGGGTCATGTCAGGTGATGACCTTGTACTAAATCTAGGATAATGACATAAAAATCATTTGTTTAAGTATCATACCTCAATTTTCTTCCAAAAAAATCACTTCTTTAAGTATCATTATTTTAATAACCCCCACTAATTTCAACACCCTGAACAGTGAAATTATGATCGCGAACAGTAGAATTTTATTACATAATCAATAAGATGAAACCTTGAATTTTACAGGAAAAATACTCCTTCGCTGGGAAAAATCTGTTAAGAAAGTATCAGTTCATTATGTAAAGCCATTTTTATAGCATTTTTTCAACTAAAATAGAATTTGCAGCTAAATGATTGCATCAAAGGCATAAACCTTGCTAATTAAAAGAAGCAAAAAGTTCATTTTTTTCAGTTTTACTAATGAAAAGATATTATCTAAACCTGTGTTTAAAATTTTGGTAAAACTACAAAATCACAATTTGTGACAAAACTTCGAATTCGCTACTTAAATAAGTGATTTAAAAACCACTTATTTCAATAAGTCCCCTGACTGATGTAAATGAACAACTTGTGGAGCTCAACATTCTGAACATATCTGCTCCTGTCAGATTTTCTCTATTTATAACGGTTTTCACAATAAGACAAAACTTGCATTTTACCCCCTTAATCTATTTTTAGCCATATCTGCCATCTTGGTTGGCAGGCGAGGTCATCGGACACAATTTTCAAACTAGATACCCAATGATGATTGTGGGCAAGTTTGGTTTAAATTTGGCCCAGTAGTTTCAGAGGAGAAGATTTTTGTAAAAGTTAACAATGACGGACAACGACGATGGACGCCAAGTGATGGGAAAAGCTTTGGGCCAGGTGAGCTCATAACACAGTGGACATGGCAGGGTACTTATACATCCCCACAACAAAAAGACACTAAGTACAGATATAAGAGTACTCGCAGTTACTGACAGCTAGTTCAAAGCCAATAACAACTAATAAAAAAATCATGCATCTAAGGCCATTTGTCTCTATTCTTTAATTTTCTTGGTCAATTATTCAACTCTATTTTATTTTTGGGACCCAATTATTCTCTATTCTTTATGTTATGGCCCATTTTTCTCTATTTCTTGACCAATGCCCATTATTGAATTTATTCTCTCTGTAAACCCCACCTCATGTAATGTAGTAATAGAGACAGCAACCAAACATATTGGGTGTCATGAGGCAAGGAAAAAAAATATATTATGGGCTCTTTTTGTTAAACATGTTTTTAAAAACAAAATGACTATATGGAAGAATACAGCAAACATCTGTGAAAAATTCCCCCCTCCTCCCTCCTACTGTTTCAATATACAAGAAGTTCAATGTTTAGTTTTTTAGATTTCCTGTGCAGATTCTGAAATTTGTAGTGACTTTTTATCATCAAGTGTTAAACCAAAACATGTATATTATTAATTATTTAAATAGTAATTTTTACTGGGAGAATCTTGCAAAAGAATTTATCACTTGGTAATACTGATTTTCAAAAAAATTGAAGGTTTGAAGGTCTTTGGTGGAATTTTTTTTTAAAATTATTCTTGAATTTTTTATAAAGTACAGAAATCTGAAGACATATTTTCTGTATGAAATGAAATAAATTATACTTTATTAAAGGAAACAGACCAACAACAAAAGCAACTCCAGCAAGGTATAGCAGAAATACATGTAAAGTTACAACTGTCCAAATTAAGTGGATCTTGGGCCTAATTTTTATATGCTTCAGTAGTTGTACTTATTATTATCTATGATAACAGATCTATACAAGCCAGACTAAGGTTTAAGGTGCAAGTTGCGTTGATTTTTAACAGATTATTTGAAAATTGCCCTTATTAAGTAATTTTATATGCAACTTCACAGGTAGTAATTATCAGGTAGGGCAAACATTATATATACATAGACTAGCTTGCTTCCAGTATCATGGCAGACACAAAAGAAGGTAGGACTAGGTACAATGTGCAGGTAAAACAGTTTTCTGCCCTACCACTAGGCGGGGGCATCATGGGACACATTCTCTATTTATTTTTTTAAATATCTTACAATAAAGATAATCATGACACTATATAAGGATTTGTTCTGGTCTTTGAGCTTAACCGAAATTGTCTGGACTTATACAATGCTAAACCAAAATATTTCTATTTTAATCAGAATTGCAGACTTCTATCATGATTATAGATTGAAGAGCAAATAGAAAATGTGAATTCAAAAATTTCAGGAGTACAAATACTTTTTTATGAAGTATCTTTATCATGTTTATCATGTTTATCAGTGATCTGGAAAGATTTTTTCTCTATGGGCCCAGGGCCCCCCAAAAATAAAATCAATGGGCCATTTTTAGAATTAATGGGCCATGTTGTCAAATGAGTGGGCCATTCAATTATAACAAAAATAAAAAAGTATATGTTTCAGCAAAGAGGTACTGACCAGTATAATTTTAATTGATATCATGGATATTGTTCCTGTGCTTTTGTAGTTTCAGTGAATAAAAGTTAATTAAGTTCATGGAGATTTATGTGACCAAAGACATACAAAAGAATATATGTCTCTGATATGACTAAGAATGACATCGTATGAGTTTATGAAGTGTAACATCACTCAGAAATTAAACTTTTATGACTTATAATAAAAACTACAAAACTGAGCAACATATGACTAGACCAACACCTCTTCAATGAACAAAACCATTAAAGAGGAAATGCTGAGATCAAGAATAGACATCTGATCTGGACTGATTTTTAAATCTGCACTAGTTATTATTGAAAAATCTATGATATTTGATTAAATTTCATTCTTTTGAGAAAACATGAAACTTGAACATACATGTATATTAATTATCAAATCATATAGTACCAGTGTGTGAAACCTCCGCTCGCCAACTCGCCAAATGCGAGTAAGAATCGTGTTTGGCGAGTCCAGATTCAATTAAACTCGCCCTTGTGGCGAGTGACTCTTCTGTGACGACTTTGAATCAAGCCAGCAAAAAGATCGTCACAAAAACATTTTTCCCCGCAAAATCTATACTGTTATACAAGACTTCTGTTTAAACAGGAACCCAGATGATACATATTATGTTACATGTGTTCTGATTGGCTAGATGACTGTTGAATGAAAAACTTAAACCAATCAAAACATGTTTTATAGATACAAATGTAGATAAATTTACTTTCACTTTCCTTTTGGCAATGTAATTTTAATATATATATGTAATTTGAAGATTGAATCAAGAGTAAATTTCCTATAAACTGTAAATAAAAACTTAATTCTAATAATAGCTTTTAAATGACATGAAAGGAAGGAAAAGGAAAAAGTCACCAAAAAAAATCTTTACAGTGTACATTGCTTTATTAATTCAGCTTTTAAATGACATGAAAGGAAGGAAAAGGTAACCAAAATAATCTTAATAGTGTACATTGCAGAACAATATTTGTTTTTCTTACAGCATAGATATTGAAAAATGCATTAATCATGGTCAACAGTAGCAACTTTGGATATTAAACATGTTAAAGCATTTTTTTCAAGATAAAGAAAATTTATAAGTCCTTGATTTATATAGTCCCTCTAAAACCAACATTTTCTTTGGAACCAAGTTAGTACATGTATATAACCAGATATCAAAAAAAGTTAAAACCCATAAATTGTTGCTTAAATGATATCATTTTTCATGTGATTTCTTATTAAATCACAAATTAAATTAAATTCTTCAGTTAATCTGTTTAACCCTATTTAGATTATTATATATTATACTTATTATACCCTATCGAGAGGGTATTATATAAGTACCAGTTACCCCTTTCTATTGACCAAGCACTCTTGAATGAGAAGCCACTGAACAAAATCAATACATAAAAACTGTCAAAGAGAAAAGGAAATCACACATACTTCCTGAAAAGCTTCAACGTAATATATAAGTAAACCTAGAATAAAGCTATTTCTAAAAATGTTTATTACATACAATAACATACGAATAAGATGGCGATTTCAAAATTTTAGAAACTCGCCAAGCTGGCTAGTGGGATTTTAATTTGGCGAGTTGAAATGAAAAGCTGCTTGCCAGATTGGCGAGTTCCAAGAAAAAAAGGTTTCACACACTGTAGTACAATCATAGAAGTAACATAGTAATAGATAAAAATAATAACTGTTAATCAGTATTAATATTGGGCAAAAACAATAAACTGAGTTTAATACTAGAACTATGATAATGGCAGACTAAAAGTAGCCAGATTTTGTGGCACAAAATTGAAGAAAGAAGAAACGGATCACAATAAGAAAACCAGACAATTAAATTCCAAGTTAGTTGAAATGATTTTTGGCAAGATTTGCAGTAAATTTTGCTGTCATCATACAGTAAACAGGGCCATAACTTCTCCCAAACCGGGCTATATTTACAAGAACCTTTATTTGCAATGTTAATACTGGTACCGTCGCCTTGTTCATGTTCCTTTGACATTAAATTTGGGTTTTCGTCGACTGCCATTACTTTATTCTCGACATTCCGTATTAGAGGACGTTTCAGGCATTTCCTCTGCATTTCTTGTATTATTATTTTATCAAGAATAACAAGAGAGTAACGTTTTTTGATAAGACACAACAACAATTCGCTGTAGGCAGGTTTACAAAATGTACAAACGAACCAAAGACCAAAAAAATTGACAAGGACAGTAAAGCGCTTTTTATGGAAACAAATACTATGTATTTAAAAAAAAAAGGCCTTTGGATTTTTAAATCGAAATTATAGCAAGTTTACAATAAAGATTATAATTTGAGAAAATATTGTCTGTTCTGGCCAACTTTCACAGAATTAAAGTTGTTTACTTTGAAAAATTACGAATGATGTTTAATTACGTTTTTTCGGTAATCAGATATACCACACGATGAAGGAAAATGCTCGAGACATCCCCAAAAATACATAGGTGGTGCTCCTGTCATTGGAGGGAACACAACACAGTTTTGTACACAAATATGGCGATACGAAACACGATCGGCAATCCATTTTCTAAACGTTGTGATAGGAAGCGAAAAATATCGTGCGCCACAGTGGCGCTTACATTTGCCACTCTATGCGCCATTTCTGGTCGAAATGCGCAATTGGCGCATGACCTTCCCGATCACTGTGTTTATACACAGACACTAGACATACTATCAAGAATAATAAAATATGGGCAATGGTGTCTGTGCTTTATATTTGGTTTAATTTCTACAATTACATTGTCATACCTCAATATGTTAAAAGATATAGAAAAAGGTAAAGTAATTATTTAAGAAAAAAAGATATTAAAAATACAGTCAATATATCGGTATAATGCAAAACTGCATTAAGAAAAATTGTAATTGAAATAAAATCAAAAAGTTAACAATACAAGTTTTCAATTTAAAATCATTTGAAAGTGAAACAATGCAACTTCTTATATTTTTCTTTCTTTCCAGTGAGTCATTTTATCAAGAAGCGTCTGTTTAAAAATATCTTTTGTCACATAAGTTTGGAAATTTAAATTACAAAAAAGGAACAAAAGCCATTGTTCTCATTATTGTGCGGATTAATTATCGCGGTTTATTTGTTTGAAAATATAATTTAGGCGCTAAATTACGGCAATATTTATTAAAAAGTAAATCTATATTTCATTTGCAACGTACTCCACAGTCATGAATGATAAAAATAAGCTTGAATTTATCAAAGTTCAACTCGGGTGATGTACAAACAAAGGGTCTAAAGTTTAGTAAACTTTGTCACATGGCTTTTCAACAGGTAAACAATGCAACTCCGTCAACTATTTTGCAAGATTTCAAATGCATGACTTCAATTTTCTTCGTTATAAATTAACCAGCGTGTGAAAAGGCATTTAAACGATATATTTTTGTAACTTTAATAACTATTTCTATCCTAATTTCTTAAATTCATAAAATTTTACCTGTGCAAAACTCCTTTGTCGCGTTCAAAACCAAAGCCATTTTCACCTTTCACCCCAAACTTAATCTGTGTACTGCTGACGCTTTCCGCTTTCAATACATATAATCGATTTCACGAAGCGCTTTCCTGATACACGCAACCACCTGTGAATGATCTATAAACCAATCAAATTAAACTTGATACCAGCGGCGGGAAATACACGATTCTTTGTCCATCAAAATATATGCAATTATCAAAACCACGGTTGAGTGATTCATAATAGCAATTTACGTAGCATGTCCCCAGGCTAATCTAAATACACAAAGCATTCATTACACAACATTGCAATCAATACTCCACAGTAATAATCTCCATGGGATTTATTTTTATTATAATTTTTTCACGTGTTTTAATATTTTTATTTTACATAAATAATTTCAGAAATTGAGACTCATAAATTTCCTTTTATCTGAGGTGTATGAATCCTATTGCATTTGTATAAGATATTTTTGTTTAATCATTAAATTATCATCATTATTTTTATTATTAATTTTATTTGTTGGCGTTTTCGTTATATCTTTAGCCTAGGCCTAGTTAATAGATTTCCTTTCTGATGAGATTTTGTATGTATTCATACATATTAAACACGTATATATATTTATTTTGTTTATTCACAAATGTCGCTTACCACCCCATCTATTCCCGTTTACTTGATCTTTTGTGTGGCATTGATTACTTGCTATTTACATAAAACTGCACATTTATAAACTGTAAATCTTTATAATGTCTCTGGTCCCTATTGTTCTTAAAACTTTGATCAACGAAAACAATAAACATTAAAACTTCAGTCATAATTTAATGTTTCAAATTAAAAGAAACACATTTATTTTATGATCAAGAAAGAAATTATAAATCCTTAAAATATTCCATTTATGTCATCCATATACCTAAAGTCAAATGATAAAAAGATTAATCATTGCGAAAACATATTGATCAATATTGCGTAATCAGTTATTTTAACCATAAAACTCTACCGAGGTTCGTTCCGGGTAAAGTCATTGTAAAACATGTAATGTATTAGCCGGGCCCGGGGATGTGTAATATCTTTTGATTGACGGTGTTATTACAAAATAATCACATTTCTGACAGATTGTGTTTTGTTCATGTAATATTATGTATTGAATTACAGCCATTAGCGCTCTGACGCGATGTTTGTTTACCTATTCTTGGATTTTTCATACCCTGCAGGTGCGCGGTGTTCGTCACAGAGAAATGACGCAAGGTTTCACCTTTTGTAATGACCATTGATTTAGATAAGTTTATTTATCTTTATTATCTTATATTGTACATACATGTTAGGTGTTTTGTTTGAGAAAAGACTTTGTGTTAATATTTGGTCGTTTAAAGTAGTAATTTAAGTAATTATCATGGAATGTTTGAAGAAAGACAATACATTCATGGGGAAAAGTTTTGTGTCAATAAATGTGTTGAAAAGGCATGAGAGATCAAGAGAAAAGATCCGAAGTTATATATATTTATATACATCAAAGTATATCATTGAAAAGAAAAAAAATTAATATGCAAACATTTAAAGTTTTTCAGCTTTATTTTGCAAGGTTAGATTCAGACCAAGACAGCCTTTCCATACTCTTAAATATAACTTGACCCTCCGAAATGATTTTATACAACTGAGTTTTAGAATTTTCTTTTGCATTTTTTATTTAAAGAAATATAAGGAAATCTTCAACCGTCATATATGAAATACCAACGAAACGTAAACGTTTGCATAGATATATATACTATATTTCCAACCGCCTTCAAAACAATATACTTCACAAGTAACATGACAAGACACAGATAAAATATTATCCGCATATGAACTTTCATGATAGTTTAACAGTAATATAAAAAAAATCATTAAGGGTTCTGCGGAACCCTGTGTCTCGCCTGCGATCGCTGCTGTCAGTGTAAAAGTGTAATGTTGACTTTAAAAAAGGAGGTACATTTATGAGTCAAATTCAGATTTTTTTAAATCATTTTTTTTTCTTCAGATTGATTATGGAGATTAGCTTTTGTCCAAGTGTCATAACAATCCATGGGGGTTTTCAAATTTATCATGTCAAACAAATTTAATCCCACACTGTCTCTACATGATAAAAAAACCCGGCGGAGGACATTTTAGCGCATTGATACATGTAGGACATTTTAGTGCTAAAGCATTTTAGCGCAAGAGATTTAACCCATTTTAGCGAAAAGTGAAAGAATCAATGCCCATTTTAGCGACAGAAATTAGTTCTATTAGAATCAATTTACATAGTATCAAGACAGCAGAACATAAAAATATCAGGTCCATTTAAAATAGCACTCAATGTCTAAAAAGTTACTCAAATGTTACAAGTCCGCTTAAGCCTGGACTAAAGATCATAGTGAACGTGCGTAATGGGCCTCTTGATATGTCCCCGGAACAATATACTGTTCATAAAATTGCAACAGAAACTGTTCTTTCTCTTTATCATGTCTTAATTGGGATGCAAATTCATCGATATTTCTTTTTTATATATATATATATTGTTATTTGATAATAGTATTTTTGCTTTCAGATCTGTTGTAAGAAAAAACATACCGACATACAAATGGTCCTCCTTTTTCATTCCTGCCACATTTCTCATATTATATACATATATATGGAGGATTTTAAGCACACGAAGACCTAGTGCATCTCTAAACATGCCTCATACCACATTTTCCTATATCTACTAAAGTGTTATTCATGTAATGTACATAGTTTTGAATGAAAATAACAACTGTGAATGCTTGTTTTGAGGTATTCAATTTTTATATGATAATTTAAGGATTTTAAGAGTCAAGTCAACACCTCCCATGGGAGTTATAAATAGGGAATTTTTCTGCTCAAAGGACTAGAAAAAAACTCTGACCTTTACTTAGTGTCTGTCGGCAATTAACAAGGTAAAGTGAAAGAAGAATGCATATAAGTATACCCTGTTACGTCCACTCTGTGTTTTTGTTAGATGTAATTCTGTTTTGTATCCATCTGATGATTTAAGCCCTTTTCAACTGATTTTTGTTTGTTCTTATGTTGTACTGTTACACCACTGTCCCAGGTTACAGCAGGATTGGCGCCTTCAAACTAGTTTAACCCCGCCACATTCTGTATGTGCCTGTCCAAAGTCAGGAGCCTGTAAATCAGTGGTTTTCGTTTGTTGCTATATATCATATTTGTTTTTCGTTCATTATTTTGAACATAAATCAGGCCGTTAGTTTTCTCGTTTGAATTGTTTTGTATTTGTCATTTCGGTGCCTTTTATAGCTGACTATGCGGTATGGGTTTTACTCATTGTTGAAGGCCGTACTGTGACCTATAGTTCTTAACTTCTGTGTCATTTTGTCTCTTGTGGAGAGTTGTCTCATTGGCATCATACCACATCTTCTCATTTTTATATATATGAGGGTCTAGATAGGGTTTACAGTAAAGAGAATACTGGCCAAAAATATAATGAATTGAGAAAAATGAACAAGAAAATTAAAGAATAGAGGATAATGGAGTGCAAAAGTATAAAGAATTGCGGTTGAAAATAAAATAATTTGGTAATACAATACTTATTACAGAAATGAACGATGTACAGAATAAAGAAATCATAAATCGTAAAACAAAATAGTAAAATCATTTTCATGAGAATTTTAAAGAATATGCGTTGTTTTTAAAGATAAAGAAAAATGCTCTAAAAATTTAAAAATACAGAAATTAAGGACCCCCATCAAAACCCTCACATATAGTCATTGATGCCCTCTCCAAACAGATAAATAAATTCAACACACCAAACCAACAAAGAACAATTTTTAGACGTAAGGTCGGAAAAGGCAAAACTATATACATCAAGACTGCCTGTAGATGCATGATTTTATACGAAATTTCTCATCTGAAATCACCTTCACTGATTTCAATTTGACTGAAATACATAACTTTGTTTTGTTGAAATCATGGGCCGTCCAATAAATGAGCTAGGTTAGGGGTTCATTCTTGGTCGACTGGTAAATAGGACGTCGGATTAAATGGTTTTCGGCCCAGAAGAAAAATCTCATTTAAAGAGTTCTATCAATATCTTTTTGAAAGGTCAGTAATTGACCTGATCTAAGAAAATGTTTTACCCATAACCATCATACCCTTTCTCTAATCATTTCAACGCTTCTATTCCGGTCGACCCTCTTTGCAGACTATACTGTATTCATTAATAGTTTATATTTGACATTATACGATTTAAGCAAACACCAATCGTAATAAGACCTGTCTGTACACCTTATTAACGCAGATCTATAGTGGAGGGTCTGAATGGTCCTTCATGTCTTGATTCCTTAATTTTTAACACCTTTTTTCACTGTACCTCTTTATTAGCTCACCTTGCCCAAAGGGCCAAGTGAGCTTTTCTCATCGCTTGGCGTACGTCATCGTCGTCCATCGTCGTCAACTTTTACAAAAATCTTCACTTCTGAAACTACTGGGCCAAATATTTAATAAAACTTGGCCACACTCATTATTTGGGAATGTAGTTTACAAAATGTGTTTGATGATCCGATGTGTGAACCAACATGGCTGACATGTCTAAAATAGAACTTAGAAGTGAAATGCAAGTTTTGTCTATTGTCTTGAAAACCGCTATAAATAAAGAAAATTTGACTGAAACAGAAATGTTCAGAACGATGAGATCTACCTATTCCATCAAAACTGTCAGACGACCTCTTATAGGAGTTATATTGGCCTTACATTTTTCTATGTTGTTATGTTATACTATTGTTTCAGAAAAAGGGAGAAGGTTTGGTACCATTAAAACGTTTAATCCCGCTGCAAATGTTTGCACCTGTCCTAAGTCAGGAATCTGATGTACAGTAGTTGTCGTTTGTTTATGTAATTTATACGTGTTTCTCGTTTCTCGTTTTTTATATAGACTAGACCGTTGGTTTTACCGTTTGAATGGTTTTACACTAGTACTTTTGGGGCCCTTTATAGCTTGTTGTTCGGTGTGAGCCAAAGCTCCGTGTTGAAGGCCGTACATTGACCTATAATGGTTTACTTTTATAAATTGTTATTTGGATGGAGAGTTGTCTCATTGGCACTCACACCACATCTTCCTATATCTACTTAAAAGACGAATTTAGAGAGATAGAAACTTAAACAAGCTAAAATTATCATGAATAAAAGAATTACAAATAAGTCAACATGGTTGAAATTGTCCAATGACCTCTTATTGTAGTAATTGCCCTTTAATGACCATGTTTAAAAGAACTATAATAGATAGATAGAAACTTAAAAAAGTAATTGGGCAAATACTAATGAAGACTGAGAGAAACTGTAATCAGAGAAATGATCAGCAACACAAGATCAACAAATAACAAATCTTTTTCATGAATTCTATTCTAGTCCACAATGTTGGAGAGTGTCCATTGTTGAAGATGCACATAGACATATAGGTGAGCGACAAAGGCTCTAAACACAGGCTCTTTAGAGCCTGTAGTTTATTTTTCTCATCATTCTCTATTTTAGCACCCCATTATTTTCTATTGTTTATGTATTTTGCCTAATTTTCTCTATTCTTTGTTTTGTTTGCCCTTCATTTTGCATTTTTTGTTCGTCATATCATTATATATCATTGACATACCACTAGTGGTTTCTCATAAACTAACCTAATCACAACCTAATTCATTGTTGACGCCGCCGTCGTCGGGAACAGCAAATCTAAGTCTCGCTTTCAGACTCCGTGAAGGCGAGACAGGAATCAGTTGGATAGGGCTGAACTCATCAGATCGACAAAAAGCACAAAAAACTAACAAAACACAAAGACACAAAGTACAGATCTGAGAGTACTGAAAGCTAGTTCAAAGCCAATGACAACTAATAAAAGATCATATATCCAAGACTACAGTATCAAACAGAACACTTCTACATCCAATGGATTTAGAAGACATCATTAACAGTCGGAGAAAGACATGACCTTGTGCAATGCCAAAATATAGGTAACGACACATTGTCCTGATAGAGTTCCAGTTAGTACATTCAATAGTACATTTAATTGCAATAAAACTATCAAAAAACTAACTATATCTTTGTAGACAAGGTTTTCAATTAAATCATATCGAGGGCCAGCTCGCTTTTCATGACATTAAAGCATGCCATAGGGAATCATGCAGATGTGTGATACAGCCGTTTTCACACTTTTCAAGTTTCAGTAATGCGATGGCTGCAACGTTAACCTTAAACCTATGTAATTGAAATATTAAACTCAATTCTTTAAATATAATAAATATGTTGGAGATGCATTATTACCGTATACATTTAAAATTCTCTCTTATGTTTACATATTTATTTACACTTAATTGTATGAATTTGTGTGATTAATATAATCATAAAATATAAATAATTAAACTGCATAGGTCATTGATGTAAAATACTAATAAATACTTTTTCAAGAAAATGGCATCACATAATATATGCATAACATAAGACTGATCATAACACATTGGACAGATATCCACTAAATGTCTCATTTCCTTGAAATTAAACTTATTCAGACGCAAAATGATATGACTGAGATCTTATATGGGGGAGACGATCGTTGCAATAGCATGTTGGTGAAGTTTCGAAAATCAAAATGGCGTCTGATCATCTTCAGGTAACTCAAATACTGGTGGATTATTTGGATTGATTCGTGGTATCCTTCCATACCTAAAATATCAATTAAATGAATGCCGTTAACAATTCTAACCTGAAATTTTCAAAACAAATAATTCAATATTTGCAACAATATATTATTCATTCATTTGATGTGTTTGAGCTTTTGATTTTGCCATTTGATAAAGGACTTTCCGTTTTCAATTTTCCTTTGAGTTCGGTATTTTTGTTATTTTACTTTTTATTATATTTCGCACGTTATTATACGTTTTGTGATATCATGATACAAAGTGCAGTATAGAATTTGCACGAAAAAAAATGAATGTGTAACCAGAAACCTGTGATTTGAAAGTATTCTTATGCTATCTTTATATTTTGTATCAATATATATATGTGTGAGTTACTAGTACATATTTTTCCGGATGGAATATTAATTTTTATCTGTTCCTCAAACGAGCTTATACGTGAAACTCACGTGAAATCAGTTTTATTTTTGTAAAGTTCATGTGAAACATTTCACATGAGATTCATGTGAATCTCAATTCCTGTGAAATTCACATGAAAATGTTCATGTGAGTTTCATGTATAAGCTCGTTTGAGGTGAATTTCACATGCAATTTTTCACGTGAATTTCATGTGAGATTTATGTGAAATTCACGTGAGCAAAATTTTCCTGTGTAGTTCGGCTAATAAATTTCGCGCGGACATACATTTTCTATCGGTCTTATGTCATTACTAGCTATGTACGCCAGACTATTACCCCCCAAAAAATCATTATTTATCTGGCGATTATCTAAAGATAAAGCACATACGCCAATACTATAAAGCTTTATTTTCATCACTTAAGACTATACTACGATTTTAAATTGGCCGATCATTGTTATATATACTGAATATTTTACTATTTCTGTTACAGATAGTAAGTTGTTAGACTATGGATACACCCTCCAGTGAGGGAATATCGACAGTGTTAAACAACAATGACAAGAGTTTGCATGATTATCTCAGTGAGGGAATATCGACAATGTTAAACCACAATGACAAGAGTTTGCATGGTTATCTCAGTGAGGGAATATCGACAATGTTAAACCACAATGACAAGAGTTTGCATGGTTATCTCAGTGAGGGAATATCGACAATGTTAAACCACAAGGACAAGAGTTTGCATGGTTATCTCAGTGAGGGAATATCGACAATGTTAAACCACAATGACAAGAGTTTGCATGGTTATCTCAGTGAGGGAATATCGACAGTGTTAAACCACAATGACAAGAGTTTGCATGGTTATCTCAGTGAGGGAATATCGACAATGTTAAACCACAATGACAAGAGTTTGCATGGTTATCTCAGTGAGGGAATATCGACAATGTTAAACCACAAGGACAAGAGTTTGCATGGTTATCTCAGTGAGGGAATATCGACAATGTTAAACCACAAGGACAAGAGTTTGCATGGTTATCTCAGTGAGGAAATATCGACAATGTTAGACCACAATGACAAGAGTTTGCATGGTTATCTCAGTGAGGGAATATCGACAGTGTTAAACCACAATGACAAGAGTTTGCATGGTTATCTCAGTGAGGGAATATCGACAGTGTTAAACCACAATGACAAGAGTTTGCATGGTTATCTCAGTGAGGAATATCGACAGTGTTAAACCACAATGACAAGAGTTTGCATGGTTATCTCAGTGAGGGAATATCGACAGTGTTAAACCACAATGACAAGAGTTTGCATGGTTATCTCAGTGAGGGAATATCGACAGTGTTAAACCACAATGACAAGAGTTTGCATGGTTATCTCAGTGAGGGAATATCGACAGTGTTAAACCACAATGACAAGAGTTTGCATGGTTATCTCAGTGAGGGAATATCGACAGTGTTAAACCACAATGACAAGAGTTTGCATGGTTATCTCAGTGAGGAATATCGACAGTGTTAAACCACAATGACAAGAGTTTGCATGGTTATCTCAGTGAGGAATATCGACAATGTTAAACCACAATGACAAGAGTTTGCATGGTTATCTCAGTGAGGGAATATCGACAATGTTAAACCACAATGACAAGAGTTTGCATGGTTATCTCAGTGAGGGAATATCGACAGTGTTAAACCACAATGACAAGAGTTTGCATGGTTATCTCATCGTCTTGTTGCCTTTGCCATGTTGGAAAAAGAGGCAGACAATACCAAGGGGTGAGTCAGTGTCTCATGTGATCCGGAAGGGTAGGCAGAATGAGTTCCTGCCTCACATATGTGACACCCTTTAATATACATCTAAGGGAACGCTGATGCCAGTGAACTTTTTTAGCGCTCACAAACATGTTAAACCCCGCCACACTTTTATTTGCCTGTCCCTAGTCAGGAGCCTGTAGTTCAGTTGTTGTCGTTGGTTTATGTCGGTCATATTTGTTTTTAGTAAATTGTTTTGTTATAAATTAGGCCGTTGGATTTTCTTGTTTGATTTGTTTCACATTTTTCATGTCGTGGCCTTTTGTAGCCAACTACACGGTATGGGTTTTTTCTCATTGTTGAAAGCCTTACGGTTGCTTATAATTGTTTTTCTAACCTCCTATACATTTCTAGGAATATGATTGGTTTAAAGCAACAATGGATTTAGAAGACATCATTAACAGTCGGAGAAAGACATGACCCTGTGCAATGCCAAAATATATGTAACGACACATTGTCCTGATAGAGTTCCAGTTAGTACATTCAATAGTACATTTAATTGCAATAAAACTATAAAAACTAACTATATCTTTGTAGACAAGGTTTTCAATTAAATCATATGGAGGGCCAGCTCGCTTTTCATGACATTAAAGCATGCCATAGGGAATCATGCAGATGTGTGATACAGCCGTTTTCACACTTTTCAAGTTTCAGTAATGCGATGGCTGCAACGTTAACCTTAAACCTATGTAATTGAAATATTAAACTCAATTCTTAAAATATAATAAATATGTTGGAGATGCATTATTACCGTATAAATTTAAAATTCTCTCTTATGTTTACATATTTATTTACACTTAATTGTATGAATTTGTGTGATTAATATAATCATAAAAATATAAATAATTAAACTGCATAGGTCATTGATGTAAAATACTAATAAATACTTTTTTCAAGGAAAATGGCATCACATAATATATGCATAACATAAGACTGATCATAACACATTGGACAGATATCCACTAAATGTCTCATTTCCTTGAAATTAAACTTATTCAGACGCAAAATGATATGACTGAGATCTTATATGGGGGAGACGATCGTTGCAATAGCATGTTGGTGAAGTTTCGAAAATCAAAATGGCGTCTGATCATCTTCAGGTAACTCAAATACTGGTGGATTATTTGGATTGATTCGTGGTATCCTTCCATACCTAAAATATCAATTAAATGAATGCCGTTAACAATTCTAACCTGAAATTTTCAAAACAAATAATTCAATATTTGCAACAATATATTATTCATTCATTTGATGTGTTTGAGCTTTTGATTTTGCCATTTGATAAGGGACTTTCCGTTTTGAATTTTCCTTTGAGTTCGGTATTTTGTTATTTTACTTTTTATTATATTTCGCACGTTATTATACGTTTTGTGATATCATGATACAAAGTGCAGTATAGAATTTGCACGAAAAAATATGAATGTGTAACCAGAAACCTGTGATTTCAAAGTATTCTTACGCTATCTTTATATTTTCTATCAATATATATATGTGTGAGTTACTAGTACATATTTTTCCGGATGGAATATTAATTTTATCTGTTCCTCAAACGAGCTTATACGTGAAACTCACGTGAAATCAGTTTTTGTAAAGTTCATGTGAAACATTTCACATGAGATTCATGTGAATCTCAATTCCTGTGAAATTCACATGAAAATTTTCATGTGAGTTTCAGGTATAAGCTCGTTTGAGGTGAATTTCCATGCAATTTTGCACGTGAATTTCATGTGAGATTCATGTGAAATTCACGTGAGCAAAATTTGCATGCCTTTGTAGTTAGGCTGATTAATTTCTCGCGGACATGTCATACATTTTCTATCGGTTTTATGTCATTACTAGGCCAGACTATTCATTTCGCCAACACCCCAAATGTTGTAAAATAGAACTATTTTCATATCTCACCCAGAATATGTATGAAATATTTGACAATGGACGTTAATCAAACAACAATTAATCAATCATAGAATCACAAGAAACAACAATGACAATGTTGCTATTACATTGTATTAGTTTAACATTGCAGCCATAAATTGCATTTATTTGATAAATTCAACAACACTTACCGTTATCTTTTCGTTAAAAATCAAGAATTTTCTAAATATACTGCCGAAATTTACCCAAAGGAACTTACTTAAAATAAACCAAATGTAAACGGTAATAACTGTCCTTTCCTAGATTTAGATATTTCAGTTTTACGGGAAACTCCACACTAAAATTTACGACAAAGGACGATTTTTCGTTCCCTATTGTTAATTTTCCTTTTTGGAAGGTGATGTTCCTTTGGCACCATTACGGTGTTTATATTTCACAACTCGTTCGCTATGCCCGTGTCTGTTGTGAAGTTTTAGATTTTAATGAACGTAATCTATGTATTACTTGTAAATTATTAAGTCAGGGATTTCGTTACCACAAATTACTTAAAACCTTCACTAAATTCTTCCATAGACTATAAAGATTTGGTTTTGAAGTTAGGTTGTACCTGTAGAAAACTTATTTCAAACGGGATAGCACATCTCCATTTTTATGGAGGTGTTGTTTACCGTGCCTGGAAATTGAAACGATCCTGGTAAACTTATCGATCATTTAAATAAACTTATTCTAAAGGTTACCAATTCAACACTGTAATTAGATCTTTGAAAATTTTTTATTGGTATTAATTTTGATTTTGTTATCAGTAAATTAAAAGCAAACTAAATATTATTGTTATATACATATGCACTTTCAAGGATCTACAATCTGTCGATACCTGTATCTTGGCATTGCACAAGGTCATATTTTTCTTTGACTGCTTATGACGTCTTTATACTAAATCCATTGGATGTTGGATGTGTACTGATTGTACTTAGTGTCTTTTGTTGTTGGGATGTACAAGTACCCGGCCACGTCCACTCTGTGTTTTTGTTAGATGTATTTCTATTTGTATCCATCTGATGAGTTAAGCCTTTTTCAACTGATTTTTATAGTTCGTTCTTATGTTGTACTGTTACACCACTGTCCCAGGTTAGGGGAGGTTGGGATCCCACTAACATGTTTAACCCGCCACATTCTGTATGTATGTGCCTGTCCCAAGTCAGGAGCCTGTAATTCAGTGGTTGTCGTTTGTTGCTGTGTTACATGTTTGTTTTCGTTCATTTTATTTTTGTACATTAATTAGGCAGTTAGTTTTCTCGTTTGAATTGTTTTACATTTGTCATTTCAAGGCCTTTTATAGATGATTATGAAGTATGGGCTTTGCTCATGGTTGAAGGCCGTACAGTGGCCTATAGTTGTCAATTTCTGTGTTATCTGGTCTCTTGTGAAGAGTGGGCTTATTAGCAATCATTCCACGTCTTCTTTTGATAAACACTTCATTTCAAAATACCATTGAAATATAATTATCTGGCAAATCGTATATCTTAACTTGTTCCCAGGGTAAGTTTGAACATTTATGTTCCGTTGTTGTTTTGCAGGCGTTTTTTAAATTTCGAATTCACATCAGACATACATTTATCAATGTTTAGACCGTCATTTAAATTGTGCTGTACTTAATTAAATAAGATAATTGAAGTTTCGGTGGCATTTTCAAATGAGGTGTAAACCTGACCATTTTGATTTGCGCGAATGCGCAGTCAAACATAACAAACATGATTGTATGTTTATTATCAATTTAGCAAGTACAGATATAAAAATGCAGCTGTAGTTATTTTACGGTAAATATAATTGACCAAATGATGACTACATCTCCAAACGTGCAAAATACGTGAGAACAAATGTTGTAAAATAGAACGTTTATTTCATATCTCACCCAGAATATGCATGAAATATTTGACACTGGACGCTAATCAAACAACAATTAATCAATCATAGAATCAAAAGAAACAACAATGACAATGTAGCTATTACATTGTATAAGGTTAACATTGCAGCCACACAGAACATTAATGCTTACTAAACTAACGATTTTGTCTACACATTATTTAATCTGAGAAAAAATACTCTATAAGAGTTATAAATCTATTGACTACTAAAATGAAGAATTACCTTTCATAATCATAGTTATTCATGGCTTTTAAACTACGATCGCTCCACCGTCTTTCCACAGGTTCATGACAGTTGTTCGTATTCGTGTGACAACATTGACGTTCATCTGGTGACCTGAAAGGCAACACGTTTATAAGTCCCGATATGTTTACCTCAAACAAACTCAGAATGAACTTAGAAAATAAGTTAAATGTAAACTCTATCTGCAAAGAAGGTTTTTAGTATATATATTTATCCGTTAGAACTTAGAAACAACAAGGAATTTTGTTTAGCTTAAAGATATAAATTTTCGCTAATGTATACAAACAATTACTTAATACATCATTTCATCTTGCTTACGTATAAAGCATAAATATAGCGTGGAATAAAACAATACGCATATACAAATTCAATCAATAAGTTCTTAAGAATCGCTCACCAGCTGACATGTTATGCTGCTTACAGTTTCTACCTATCTAATATTTTAGTTTCCGAGATAGTAGGCAAAAACTCGAAAATTAAAATGTTATCTGATAATATTGATGGACATTATAGGTCTTGACAATTTGAGCATTTTGCTCTTGTTCCAAGACAGGAAAGGATTTTCTCTATCTATTTTGGTGTTCAAGATAACAGACAAGGAAGACATTCTACTCTTGACTTGTGATCTTATTCTAGTCATGAGTGGACACGTTAATTGATTGGCAAAAAAAAAAAAAAAACACGACCAGTCAGTCCAAGTTTGGTTGAAATTGGTCCAGTGGATTAACGACGAGAAGACTTTTCAAAAGTTAACGACGACGACGGACGCAAAGTGATGATAAATTTAAAGTTTTTACTTCGCTTTTGTTTACATTTGTTTTCAATTTTCAAAATAGGAAATTTAAGACATTTCTTTGATAAAGATATAAAATAGAAACCTGCTCGTGTAAATGTTATTCTTACCCTGTACTCCATGGTGCATCATAATCAGCCTCACTTTCACGAGTACTTCCAGTAGATCGGGAGTGACTTGACAAACGAGGACGGGGTTGTTGGTAATAAGCAGGGTTTATAAATGTCTCAAATGGCCTAATAATCCCCACCTCTGATCCGTCCTCTGCTACACTAATAACAGCGGGAGGATGGTCTTTTATATCATGAACATATGTCATAGAATCAACTGACTGTGTACCTAAGCCGTCTGTTCTCCTCCTAAAATGAAAATTAAATCTGATATCATTTTACGATGGATTATTTATTATTCGGTAACATTATGAAGCTCATGTGACTCCCTCATGGCATGCTCTTTGTTAAACGGTGAAAGCTATTTTTATTGGTAAATCTGGTCTGTATTGCCTAATAGCGATGCTTTTGTGTAACTATGATAAACGTCATAACTATTTTAACATTAAACGTGGTAAAACAAACTCAAAAGCTTCTTCAATATATATTCGTCTGCTCTAAAGTACAATTCTAAAACTTATTGTTAACTTTCTAAATTGTGTCCCATTTGCGTATCAAAACAATCTATAACTTTGAAGGAATAATGTTTACATGCAGGAGACCGTCTAATTTAGACAACAGTCGTTGCTCCGCTATGCATGCATTACCCGCCATACCAATCCACACTTAGTCAAAATGTCGGAAATAGGACACAGACGGTAAAATTACACTGTGATCAGTTTCACAAAAAATCTTACGACTGGTATCTACAGAGACAGAGGAAGGTTATAAAATTGTCGATGATAGCTCTTTGACAGTCTCTGTTAAATTTGTTGATAAATATTCTAGACTCTGATCGATTTAGAGCCTGACATTTTTTAAAGACAACGGCTATTGTTGAAGACTGCATGCTGACCTCTAGATTTGTTTAGTGTCGTTAGGTGTTGTGTCATAGACGTATTTATATCCAGTTCTCCTTATATCCATACCATGCTGCTCTACAGGTCGTAGACTACTGTAATAGATTGGTTCATGTTCCTGTATTTATTGAACTAATTTACCTTCGAAGTTCTTTATCACTAAAACACGTTAGTTTTGCTATCAGTATTGTGACTGCAAATAGAAATAATGCTCCACAGGCACAAAATACTCCTATATAAAGTTTTGTAGAGTCGGACATAGCAAATGTTTCATCTGAAATACAAAAAGTCATATTTCATAACTTTTAGATTTTAGAGAATTCAAATCCGGTAAAGGACTCGTGTACTTATTTTTGGAAATACGCTAGGTGTTTGTATCAATGTATTTATCTCTTTGGTAGATTTAACGACTCGCTTGGTCTATTGTAAAATGCATAATATTTTTAAGCATGCAGTCTCTGAAAAATCCTTTGTCCAATTAGAAAATAAAACAAGTTTAAAAAGATTAAGTACATGTTCATGTGAATTTATGCATCGATAGGTTGATTGTTGGTGTTTAACGCCACTTTCACGCGGCACTATTGGCTATATCGTGGCGGTCAGTTTTTACTGGTGGGTGAAGTTGGAGTGCCCGGAGAGAACCACCAACCTTCGGCAGGATTGTTTGGTTTGCTTTGGGTTGTTACATAAATCAAATTTTAAAAGAAAATCCGAGAAAAAACCCATATTTAAACAAGATAATTAAATACTTTGTTACATTCATGTTGAACAAATTAAAGTGTTTGTCATATTTGTACCTGTACAATGAGGTTGAGCCTCTACATTCCATTTACCAGAGCTTAAGCACGTGACAATATCTCGTCCAATCAATTTATAGTCTTCAGGGCACGTGAGGTATACTTTCTGTCCAACTGTTCTTTGCGTTGTGCTTAACAGAGCATCTGGTGTATGTGAAGTGTTTGTTCTTGGAAGAAATCGAAAGTCTATGCATTCTAAAAAAAGAAGAAAATTTGAAACAGGAGTAAATGTTGATGTTTGTAAAGAGATTTGTTATTTTACCCTCTCTAGCAAAGCAGTTGATTATGTATACAGGAATCAGTGTATTTGTTAGTCCATTACTGTTACTAGTCTGATACACTTTATGTCTTAAACTTCCACTAAAACCATTGCTTCGGTTTTCTTGAAACTGTAAGAAATATATGTTATACATAATGGAGGGGTGTGGATAATGGGCAAAAATATAAAGGTTTACAGAATAAAAATAATGGGCAACAAATAATGGCATTGTGCATCATTATTTTGCATTTATTTGGGGATTTAACAAAGCAAAGCGTGAACTCAACTATATTTGCAAATGGTTGAAAGGTATTGTGGATTTGCAACTTTTCCTAAAGAAATGAGAGGATTTCCCGGCTTGCTAAATCTTAAGAATCATCATTATATAACTCGATGTTGCTGTCTTATTGTGATGTTATAGTTTGTGACATTGTTCTGTGGTCTAGGCGCATCTCGCCAGAAATGTGTTGCAATTCTGAATTATCCGACAAATCTTATCCGATGATTGATTGGTTGAGTGTTGTTGTATTGCTTAAAGTCCATTATTAAATAACAAAACAGATATTCACACACGAAGGTATTTTCTAATTACATGTATCTAATCGCTAATAAAAAAAATGTTGACGATTGTACTATGTTTAATAAGTTAGCCAAAATGATTCTGAAATTAACATTTATATTTATTTTTTTTGCTCTGAAGCTTGGAAAATATACCCTGTTAATGGCATCATCAATAATAAAGTAGGGATTCTTCCAGCCCTTATTGGAAAATTTAAAAAATGTAGTTCTACAATTTTTCCGGTGTATTCATAAGGCCACATAAACACCCAACTATGTACATTTTTCTTTGTTTTGAAAAGCCCAGTATATTAATATGAAGTCAATATATAATTGACAATGCGTCAAATAGACAGAACATGATGGCGAACCACTTTGAATAGACAAAAATAAAACATACATACTCCTTTTTTCAATGAGGTACCAATGAGGTAGGGGGTTCCAACTATATGCTCAAATGCACTTCGACCCCCTCTGGATCTTTATCTACTAACCAAGTTGCATCTAATATTGCTCACACGTGTAAACAATCAATTGTACTAGTACTTTAACATGAAATACTTGTTATACTAAATATACATACATACTAACATTTATGTATAGAAAAAGAACATATATGATTAAGATATTAATTGCCGAATATACATTAATGTATTGAAACGACATAATAAGCTCACATTAAAAATGTAAAAACTTTGTAAAATTATCAATGATTTAATAGTTTTTCATATTTCTGTGAACGAAATGTGTTATAACCAACGTTTTAATATTTTCTGACCATGCAAAACCATAATGGGTTGTCAAAGATGTTAAACGCCCTCAGTATAATATATACAGAAACAGGAAAGCGAACTATGTCATGATAAATAGCTTTCTTTTCATTCTGTTACTATAGTAATAACATTATAAAGGTGTAATACGAAAAAGGGTCGAAAAGAAATATTCCTTGAATTTGACAGCTTTAGGATATTAACCATGCAATTCATTGCAGAAAAAAAATCTGAGTCATAAACATATATCTTGGGTGTTTTAAAGCAACAATCTTTTTCTTTGTTGGTGTTTCTATAAAAAAGTAATGGAAACTTGAAGTTACATGGTTACTAAAGCTTGTAAACAGGACAAAAGGGTAAACATTTGATTGGTTAACCTCCAGTGATGATTATTATCTTATATACAATGAAATGTTATGTGAAACTTTGTCTGTACTACAAGACAGGATAAAACTTTACTCATGCCAAGTATTTCTTTATTTGAAATAAAGATAAATTCTGCACAAAATTTTGAAAAGTTCCTATTTAACAAAGACTAATAGAGGACAGTCAATGGTGGTATTACTCCTAAAAGGAAAACAAAAACCTACGATTAATTGATGAATTCATATTATATGGTATTTACTAAGGTATATTGTATGTTGATTTTTTCTTTATATTTGTTTGCTTATACCAAGCCTCTGTTGTGTGCTCTTAAATTCAATATTACTTTTTATTGATTTCAAAACTGCAATACACAATTGTTTGACTTACAAATGTGATGTTCTAGTATTCCCCGGAGATTTATTCTCCTGAGACTTACACATGTGATGTTCTAGTATTCCCCGAGATTTATTCTCCTGGGACTTACACATGTGATGTTCTAGTATTCCCCGGAGATTTATTCTCCTGGGACTTACAAATTGATGTTCTAGTATTCCCCGGAGATTTATTCTCCTGGGACTTACATGTGATGTTCTAGTATTCCCGGAGATTTATTCTCCTGAGACTTACATTTGATGTTCTAGTTTTTCCTGGAGATTTAGTGTTTAATTCACACTTAGATACTATATAGATGCAGTTTCTTTATTTAAAGGTTGTGCCTGGTTTCAGGAACACGTTGAGATGCTTCATCCCTGTAGTCTTGAATGTAGATAATTTAGGCCTATATAAATCAGTTTGTCCGTCATTGCGTCAGTCCGTCACGAATCCTTTCTACTATTTTTCAAACTCTTTGGAGTTGGGTAATGAAACTTGAAATGCTTATTTACCACTACCAGAAAGTGTGTCGCATACAAGAAAGAAAATCCTTCAGTGAAGGCCGATGTCAAAACTTAGTTTAACTTTGTCATCCCTGTGCAGAAAAATCGTTTCCGCTCTAACTTTCAAACCCTTTGGAGATTGGTAATGCAATATGACACGATTATTCGACACTACCTAAAGATGTTTCAGGTACAAGGAAAGAAACCCAACAGTGAAGATCAAGATAAACAGCTTTGTTCAACTTTGTTATCCCTGTGCACATGTAGAAAAATTGCTTCCGCTTTAAAACCCTTTAGAGTTTGCTGATGAAACTTAGCACGATTATGCACCACTATATATACTTACAGGTGTGTCAGCTACAAGGAAACCATACATAAAAAGCCATGAACAAAAACTTAGTTCAACTTAGTCTCTGTACATATGCACAAAATGTTTTCAGCTTAATTAACCTATTGCAGTTTGAGGTTGAATTAGTGGTGCATCAAAAATGTTCTGTCTTTCATGGTTATAAGCTGTGTTTTAATCAAATAACCCATTACAATTTATTTGTTAACACGAGCGGGATCCTCTGTGATGGTTCCCATCACTATCCTCTATTTATTATGTATCAATTAGCATTTTAACATATATGTTTCATAAGGATTCCATCATTTCAATTGGCAGACAACAATCACATGTTGCTTATTAAAATCGAGGACTTGTATCCCAATAAAATGAATATTGGCATTCTTTAACTTCATGTGCTCTCCATGACAAAGTTACAAAAGTGCATTGGAATATTGAAACATAATAAAAAGCAAAGCCTGCTTATTTTGGTATGTCGGGACCTTTTATAGCTTACCGCATGGTATATGTATGGAGTTTCTCATTGTTGACGGCCATACGATGACCTATAGCTGCTTACATTTACTTCATTTGGTCTCTGGTGAATAGTTATCTTATTGCCAAGCTTGTCACCTCTTTAAATTTCCCGATTAACTCGTAACTTCCATTTTTCTATCATTAAAATGCAATTAGAAGTAATGAATGCCTCATAATAAATTAAGTCTGAATTATCTTTTCTTCTATCATACATACTGTAGATGCCATATCAAGGGTACAATATATATTTGCAATATTTACTTAATTCATTTCAACGCGCACTTACCCATGGTTGTAATTTGTTCTACGGTATCACCCATATTTGATCTGGTTTGTTGTTGCACTAAAATGAATTTTGAATGAAAAGCAAGAATTCAAATTAAATCAATTAGTTGTAGGACATACGCGCCGTTCTACTAGTTCTGTAGTTTTGGGTAGTCCTGTTTCTGTCCAATTTCAAAACCTGCAATATAGATACTTAATATTTGTTCATGTTTATCTTCTCAGTAATAGAAAGCATGATTTAAGCATAACAGGACTTAAAATTTGAAATATTTATTCCTGTTTTTTGGGGGGTTTTATCGGAAATAATAATTTAAAAAAAAACTCATTAAAGATTCCATTCTTATTCAATATTTTTAGCTCTATAGAAGTAAAAGTTATAGACCAATATGATTAAATTACACGATTATATACCGATACATTATCTATGTAAGAATATCACTTATATCTACCTAAATCTTGTTAATATATCCATACATTGCCTTTAGGGACAAGATATGACAAATAGCACATAGCCATAAAATTGTGAAAATGTAAATAAACAAATTATGGCATACAAAAATATTTGCCTTAGAGTCTTTTTATGCATTCATTTCAACATTGTTTATTTCTAATTTTTAATATTAATATGTTTTGTAAATTAAAGCACATACCTTACATGTTTGTGTGATTTATAATATTTATTATCTAATATTGTAATGAAATAACAAAATATAAAACAAATTTTCCATAATACACGAACTAGGAGCTTATTTTCAATGTATAAATTCTTACAAAAGTACATATCTCATGTGGATTTTTGTTATAATCTCATTTCGGGTGAAATACATATGAATTTGTCGTTTAATAAACATTTTGATCCAAATATAGTCATATAGTTATTTTATAAGCGCCCGGAAAGACTAAGAAATAATAATTAACGGTAATATACATATTTAAAATTCACTTAAATAATTTATGTTTATTTTTCTTACCTTTCATTGTCTCCTCTATCAATCCATTTCTTTCTCACCCCAGTCTGACACGATATCAATCCCTTAGATCTTCCGGAAGTGCAGTTCGGAACCACAAATATGAATATCAAATCGGATCAGGGATGAAATATCTTACTTTGCTAAAGTTAATAATACATGAGAACACAAGGATAACGACAAATCTCTTATATTTAGCAGGATACTAGCTTGATTTACACAACAACATAGTAAAATCATTTCATGCCACAAATGTCAAAGAATTAGAAACGAGGTAGAGAAAATCCCTGTCAGCCATGTCTATCTTAAGGGGAAGTTGTCGCTGTGACATCACATACATCATGAATCAATTAATCTACATATAACACATATAAGTACATATATCGTAGTCTAGTCTTCAATTAGGAAAAGAGTTCTCTGTGTCAATGTGTCGACTAAGTGAAAAGTGTAAAGAGTTCTTTTTTGAGTGAACGCTTTACTATAGGCATATTCGCGTTGCTAAGGACTAGAGTTCATTTGTAAAGTGCTAGAGTTGATACAAAATTAATTGTGTTATGGTCCTAAATAATACTGTTTATTCAGAAATTTTGACTAGCGTCAAGCTATCCAGCAATTCTCATCCTGCAATTCTCTTTATAAAAGCTATCCTGCTATTCGTCATCCTGCAATTGCGTTTGAAAACTACTTGAGCAACAATATTATTTTCTTTAAAATCATAGTTTTGACTTCTTTGTTCGAAAACAAGGTTCATATAGGAAATCAAGGATTTGTATATCCCATTAACAAAATTCTAACTTTTGCAAATTTCTAAGTCAAATTTACGGTTTTGTAATTAGCATTAACAATAAAAAATCATGGGGTCACTCACTTTCCAACCGATTGCCTCGGCAGTTTTGTATGGCTAGGGATTATAGACTCTGCTCTAATAAATAACTATTGGATAGTACTACAGCGGGAGGGTAAAGAATTTCTGGCGTAAGCATTCTTATAGGCCGAAAATGTCGTCCGAAACATGAAAATCAAGCCAAATTTCGATAAAATACGCATTGGGGACATCCACTTTCCGACCCATTGTCTCGGTAGTTCAGTATGGCTAGGGATTATAGACGCTTCCTAACGAATAGCTATTAGATAGTACTACAACGTGAGGGTAAGGAATTTCTGGGGTAAGCATTCTTAAAGGCCGAACATTTCGTCCGTAACACGGAAAAAGTCAAATTTGATAAAATACGCATTGGGGTTACCCACTTTCCAATCCGTTGCCTTGGCAGTTCTGTATGGCTAAGGATTATAGACTCTAATGAATAGCTATTGGATATTACTACAGCGGGAGGGTAAAGAATTTTTGGGGTAAGCATTCTGAAAGGCCGAAAATGTCGTCCGAAACATGGAAATCAAGCCAAATTCGATTAAATACGCATTGGGGACATCCACTTTCCGCCCCATTGTTTCGGTAGTTCTGTATGGCTAAGGATTATAGACGCTGCCCTTACGAATAGTTATTGGATAGTACTACAACGTGAGGGTAAAGAATTTCTGGGGTAAGCATTCTTAAAGGCCGAAAATTTCGTCCGTAACACGGAAAAAGTCAAATTTGATAAAATACGCATTGGGGTCAACTACAACGGGATAGTACGCCATGAGTAAAATTAATTTATGATTTAGAGATATGGGACGCACCATGTTTCCTTTGTTTCATTAATAAACTTTGTAGAGGGGAATAATAGCCATATATTTGACCTTCAGTATAAATAGGCAATTATTTCAACTAAGGTCTTGGGTATTTAAAGAAGGAAGAATTTAGAAAATACGAACAAATCTGAACATTACTATAGAGTTTCAACTTCATAATAATGTGAATCAATAAATAAACGATTGATTTAAAAGAAGAAAGTATTTATAAAAGAAGAAAACACCGTACAGTACGTTCATTATTTCGTTGACAGTAAACGAATAATACCGAGCGTGCGTCCCATATCTCTACTTTAATGTCATTTTAAGTGGTAGATCTTCATCAAACACATAATATATTTCAAAGATTCGAATTTTCGCATCTTAGGAATATTTACGCCAAAAAGTCTATTATATCTGAATGTTGTGAAATGACCTTCCATACTCTCGGCATCCTGTAAAAGTTCCTAAAAATAACAATATGTCTATGTTAAATAAGTAACTGATATTATCTGTATTATAGCAAATGTCTTGTAAAACAAAGCTGAACGAGTGTGCTACGCTTGCGCTTGAATTTAATAAGCTAGTGGTTTTTTTGTAATCAATGTTGTTTAAATATTCAAAATTTACAACCAAAATTGAGGAAATAAAATTCTTATTAAAAATGAACAATTATTTGATATATTTGGTATGGTAGAAACATTTTGAATGATGAAATTGGTACTGAAACTTTGCAAATTGAAGGTTACAAAATAGAAAGGAAAGAAAGAAACGCTATTAACAATGGTGGAGGTGTGATTGCGTACATAAGAAATAGTGTATGTCACGAGAGAAGAATCGATTTAGAAATAGGTAGAAATAGGTAGAAATAGGTAGTATTGAATCTATATGGATTGAAATAAAATTTCCAAACACGATCTCTATTTTTATAGGCATTTTTATCGTCCAATAAATGTAAGTAAACAAAACATCATTCAGGGGAAATAAATGGTCAGTTGAAGATTTAGCTCATTTTGACTTTCTGTAGATGTTATTGTGCTTAACGTCTTTCAATTTACAACACTCTCCATCTTTTATTTTTCTGCAAAACTAGATATAATCGTTAAAACCCATCTTTCAAGGGCAATAACTTCTATAAAGGGTCAATTGACGCTATAGTCGTGTTGAGTTATATGTAGATCTTATTCGGCATAACCTTTTGGCTTATTGCAGTTTTGCTGTATTTATTATAATTTCTGAACAACGAATGGCGACGGACGCCAAGCGATAGAAAAGGCTAACTTTTAGGTCAGGTGAGCTAACAGTTGCATTTTAAATTTTGATAGCATTCTTTTTGTATATATATATATATATATATATATATATATATATATATATATATATATCAGAAATCCTAATAATTAAACTCGCATTAGTTCTTATTTTCAACAATCACAAAAATTAAGGCATGCAGAAATTTCAGAATCTACAGTAGTCCGTTTTCAAGTTACCAGCCTGGACTCCAATTTTAGACTTTATGTTATAAAGGGTACATGTCCAAGGTATTACTAAATGTACCCTTGTCTATAAAAACCGTATGAAAAGAATGTTGCATTGTGCACGATCTGAAAATAAGATTGAGTTCGCCAGTACACCACTCATTTGATGTTAAAAATGGATTGCACAATATAGTTCCGACAGAAAAAGTTTGGATTGTTAATGGGAAGAACATCATCAATATATCTGTATGTGAAATTAAATGACCTGCAGTGTTCCAGCTAGGATTTCAAAAGGGCAGGGTGCCAATCCTGAAAAGGGCATTTAACGCGTGATATGGTTATGAAAAGGCATGTTTTAATAAAGATATTAATCAAACATTGTCTTTATTCATTGAATCACTGGTTATATATATACAAGTACAACATGATTAGCCCAGATAAAACTCTATCTGTCTACTTTTGTGCTGAAAAACTTTGTCACACAAGTTTTCAAGGCATTGCCTGTCACAGTTTAGCTTTATATGCAGTATGTTTTGCAGGGTTTCCTGCTTCATTCTGTTTCTATGGTCATACAAGTTATACCTGGAAAGACCCTTTCTGTCTCTGCTGTGCTTAATGGCAATACAGCAGCTGTGCTCAGTAAATGCACAATATTAGGATATAGTGAACAGTGAAAATTTGTATAAAAATAAAGAATACAGAAAAGATAACCAAGACACCCTACCCACCCTGCTACAAACACCCTCTTTAACTTTTCCCATAATTCAAAAGACCTAAACATATAAATTATAAAGCCAGATGGCAGAAGTATGTAGACATATCTTAGAATATCTTGAGTAGGTAACTCAATGCTAGGAAAGAATAAAAATGAGTTATCTTTCTTTATTCGGGTGTGCTTCTTCTTTGGAGGATTATACACAGTACATAGAAGCAGTAAATATGATCAATAATGGCGGCCGGTTTTGTTATTTTCGTATCAAAAGTGAGGGCAGGCAAAGACAAATACGTCTGAATATTTGCTAATTTTTTTTTACGGAAAACAAGTAAAACGATGTTTTTAACAAGTTGATTATGGTTTTTTATATTTTAAACACACACATGGGTAAACATCATCTTTCAAGGGCAATCACTCCTCTATAGAGTCAGTTCACGATTTGAACTATTTTGACGGCTTATTTGTAGATCTTATTTTGCTGAACATTTTTGCCCTATATTGTTGCTCTCTATTATCGTTTCTACAAATTGTTAATTCAAGGACAATAACTCCTATAAGAAGTCAGTTGACAATTTTTGCCATGTTGACTTTGACCCCGTTCACACTAGCATTTTTTGAATCGATCTAAATTTGAATCGATCTAAATAAAACCAGTTAGCGTTCACATTATCTTTAATCCTAACGATCTCTATCGTTCTAATCTGAACCACTTCAATTAAAAATGCAATCGATATGACCTAATTACCCGTAAAATTGTAAACACTGTGTATAATAGAAATATTTAATCAAATTAATGTGTTGATACACACGCTTGTACAAAAATAATGGATGAAGTTATTGTTTCACTTGAATTACAAGTTCAAATCTTGATACCGCTGTGCGTATAGTTTTCGTTAACTTTCAGCCCTTTTATCTTGGTCATTCATTTTGTAATAAATTGCACGTGTAATTTCGCCGCCATTCATGCGCACAAATTATTTTCGAATCAATCGTACTAGTTAAGATCGATCTCTGCGTTCACATTTAACGTTAAATCGGTTCACTTAGATCGATTCAAACTAAACTACCTCTTTTGGTGTTTTAGTTTAGATCGATTAAAGATCGATTCAATGCGTTCACATTTGGCTTGAATCAATCTAAAGTGAACCGATCTAGTTTAAATCGATCTAAATGTCCAAGGCTGAACGGGATCTAAATTGTAGATTGTGCATAATATTTTTGACATATATCTCTATCTATGATGGTTTCTGCAAAAGGAAATAACTTCCAAGGGGACAATTAACGATTTCACCCTTGTTGACTTATGCGTACACTTTATTTTGTCGAACATTTTTGCAATTCACAGTTTCTCACTATCTATGATGGCTTCTGCAAAAAAATATATCATAAAATCATAAAATTGTTATTCAGGAGCAATAACTCCTGTACAGGGTCAATGCGTTCACGCATCGTTGTCAATATAATGGAATTTAATGCGACTGTCATATAAGTGAGAGGTTTAGCTAGCTATAAAACCAGGTTCAATCCACCATTTTCTACATAAGAAAATGCCTGTACCAAGTCAGGAGTATGACAGTTGTTATCCATTCGTTTGATGTGTTTGAACTTTTGATTTTGCCATTTGATTGGGGACTTTCCTTTTTGAATTTTCCTTGGAGTTCAGTGTTTTTGTGATTTTACTTTTTCCTGTACAGGGTCAATTGACGATCATTTTGAATTTCTGTAGATCTCGTTGTGCTTAACGTCTTTGAAATTTACAATTTCTCTCCATCTTTTATTGTTTCTGCAATAACAATATAAAATTTTTAAAACCCATCTTTCAAGGACAATAACTTCTATAAAGGGTCAATTGACGCTTTAGTCATGTTGAGTTAATATGTAGATCTTATTCTGCTGAACGTTTTGGCTTTTCACAGTTTCGCTCTATCTATTATAGATTCTGCAAAAATCATATTTCGCTGAACATTCTTACCTACTCAAGTTATCACTATCTATTATAGTTTCTACGAAAATGGGTAAAATTTATCTTTCAACGACAATCAACTTACAATTTTGTCCAAGTTCCTTATTAAAAGATTTTATTTTGGTGAACAATTTTACTAATATTCTCTCCATATTCTATTGTATCCACAAGAAAAAGCAAAAAAAAAAAAAGGGAAACAAATATTCAACGGCAACAACTACTATATAGGCATGAAAGGGCCAAGTGACGATTTCTGTGATGTTGACCCATTTATAGATCTTACTGTTCTGGTCACTTTAACTGTTAATCATTAATTATAGTTTTCAGGATAATAAGCAAAAACTTCGAAATATGCTAAAAATTAACATTTCAGGGAAAATAACTCAAACATGGATTGTATGATTTTTCTGAACCACACAGGAGATGGACTGCTTATCATTTCTATTCTTTCAGTTTTGTAAAATCTGCTTTAGTTTTTTTAAATATAGCCAAAACCATATGTTCTATTTTGAGTAACAGCGACAATGTTTGTTAATTGATCAAAGCCCCGAATACATTTTTTAAAACAGATTCCCTAAGGAACATTCATGTAAAGTTTGGTTTAGTCGTTTCAGATGGTTAGGATCGCGATTTTGGCGAGACAGTCTTGACCAATTCCTGGAAACACATACCGCCACCTGTACATACATGTACATACATATAGGAAAGATCTGACGAAGAAAAACAATCAACTATTTATTAGCAGTTATTTCCTTTTTTCTTTTTGACAGGGAGACGGATTAATATAAGGGAAATCGTGTTTCCGAATCCCTTTGCATTTATGTACTATTGTATTTATATGTATAAATCATGTACATGATTTTTTGAAATAAAACATGTTTAAAGTAGTCGTTTCAGAGGAGAAGATTTTTTAAAAGGTTTACGACGAACGACGATGGCGACGGACGCAAAGCGATGGAAAAGGATCACCTTTTTAGGCCAGGTGAGCTAAACATTTGCAGTTAACTTTTGATAGCATTTTTTTTGTATGCATCTTTTCCCGAAATCCTAATAATTAAACTCACATTTGTGTTCATTTTTCAACAATCGCAAAAATAAATACATGCAGAAATTTCACAATCTACAGTAGTCCGTTTTCAAATTACCAATTTTGACTCCATTTTTAGTTTTTATTTTATAAAGAGGTACAGGTTCAAGGTAATAACAAATGTACCCCTTGGCTATAAAACCGTATGGAAGGAGCATGTTGCATTATATATTGTGCAGGATCTGAAAATAAGACTGAGTTCGTTAGTACACTACTCATTTGATGTTAAAAAACATCAAAAAATGGATAGCTCCGCGATCCCATGACATGTGATATCAAAATTTGTTCTGATGATGAGGTTTGTACAGGCAAGGATACAGTGTGTACTAAATAGTTTCACCAAGTAAATTTAAAAATTATAAACAAAGTGGCTATTTTGTGAAAGAGAGGCGAAATATACCAAAGGGATATCCAAACTCTTAAGTCGAAAAAAAGCTGTCCAACGTTGAAAACGAAAAAAAGCCAAACAACAATATGCAATACACAATATCGAAAACGAAAGACAGAGCAACATTTACCACACCAAAAATCGGTGGTGCTCTCAGTTGCTCCTGAAGGGTTCGTATATCATGCTTTACATGTGCCACCTGTCGTGTTACTACTCATGTTATTACAAATTAATATTTGAGGAAAAAAGGACGGGATTGTGGTTACGACAATTGAAACATTTTCGTCTTCATATGTCAAACATATATTCCATAATGAAATGAAATTAACATTTGGTGTAGAATGTCACTTTGGAATCTCACGACGCTTGATACATGTATAGCAGGAGATGCATACTATATCGACCAATATAGTTTGTTTCAGAATCCCATGACACGTGACATATAAAGAAGAAGAAGAAGAAGAAGAAGAAGATTATGGGCTTCGAAGGGAATAAACATTTGAAATGACAATAACATTATAATTTGAGATTGAAAACAATAAAATTAAATGATATATAACTTTCGTAAGTAATTGTTTAAGCAGCTTAAGCTTTTATTATACACAATACAAGTGTGGCTGATTCTATATTGAAAAAAAAAATACATAGTTATATAAAAGATAAATATAAAGTTGTCCTGCCCAAATAGTTCAGCATGTTTACAGTCCTTCCCGTGTCAACAGTAAGTAAGATAGTGGAGCTGTATCATAAATACAGATGACACGAGGGGTGATACTTTAAAGACTGACTGACATGCTTAATATATATATGGAAATGTGTTTAACCTATCTGTATCAAAGGCATAACAGGTAGCAGCTAGATAATTTGAATGCAGTTGACACCACGGGACGATGCCGTTAGGAGATAAGAACATTTTCATTTATAGAAGGAATCAATATATATCTTCCATTTCCATATTTATACGGACTAATATTTATTTGACTTTTAAATCAATAAGTAAATTCAATCACAATTTAAAATATTTATTTATATGTATTTTACATTTATAAATTTTGACTTGGATGGAGAGTTGTCTCATTGGCACTCATACCACATCTTCTTATATCTATGTATATAAAAATAAGGAGATGTGGTATGGTGCCAATGATACAACTATCCACCAACATTCAAATGAAGTTGATGCAAGCAATTATAGGCAGCCGTACGGTCTTCAACAATGAGAAAAACATATCATATAGTCGACTATAAAAGGCCCCGATATGAAAAATATGAAATAATTCAATCGACTATGACAATCAGATAAGGTGGGAAAAGATCTAGATACATTAAAAATACAATATTCCCTCCGACATAGTAACATAACCAACCACACTTGCACATTAGGGGTATATGTTTACAAATGCAAAAATCCAAAAGTTCTTTACTTCTTTGATCAACTTTTTGATATTGACTTTTTCTTGACAATATGTGTTTGTAAGCAGGATATGTATAAAAAATTGGAATGAATTTTGAATCATCGTTCATAATACATAACAATCGTTTTCAGAACATATTCTTGCGTTAAAATGTCTACATAGCAAAATCTCGTCCATGTTTTTATATTGAACAATATCTTTTTCTATGCATGTAACTAAATCACAAGAGAGTTCTTGGGTATACTGTGATGAAACACGTGGTTGTAGTGTATACAAATAAAAAGTTCGTTTTTAAAACCAAAAGAGGATTTTCTGATTTCATCCATTGACAATCCTGATTATTGTTGTTAAACATTTTAACATAAGGTTTGACATGGCTCTTCTGTAAAATTGCTATACCCGCACATATGAAGTAAATATTATAAATAATTCAAAAATATAAAACAAAATAATAATAGATTTTCTATCTATTAATGAGAAGTTCATAGACAACAAGACTATAAATAAGGGGGGAAATAAGTAAAAAAAAAACACGTGTGTGTGTGTAAATAATTCAGTGATATCTTTTGGCTGTAATTTCCATTCTAAATATACCAACGAGGCAATATATATATTTTTTGATATTCCTTGTTCCTTAACCATTATCTGTTATATCAATAATTCCAAACTACTAAATTATCAATTTGTGTTGAATAACCTGATATCCTGGATTAGTTTAAGTACTCAAAACTGTAATAATATAAATAGACATAAAAAAGAAAACGAAAAAGAAAACGAAAAAAAAAAAAAATTCAAGTAGAGGTACCTCTAAATATACAGTTGAGAAATCAACTTGCTGAATGATAAGCATCATATTATATGCTCTTCCTACACTTAATAGCTTTTTTCAAAATAAATTAAACAGTTGTAAATATAATAACAACATAATAAGAAAAAAAAAAAAGAAGTGAGTGTACATAAAAATAACTAAAAGGGTGCAAGATAATGATACATGTATATAAATAAGCAAAATTATGACTATTATTCTCCGTCACTTACACGTCCGCGTCCTCTTCTGTTACGAGATCGAGAACTACTTGTAGTAGGCATATGAATATTCAATGTTTGGAGAATTCAACTTTTTCAGGTCAATCGAAAACGGTTTATAGAGTGAATATGTAAATTTATCCGAGCACTTCTTTGATTTTCTCCCAAAATACAACATTTCCTTGCTGATCATGAGGATATTCTATGTATGACTGCTGTTGAACAAGTTCTAACATGACAAGAGGAAGGTCTTTTGGTTGTATGTTTTCATAAAATACCAAAAATATGGTACTGTGTCCTCCTCTAGAGTAAATACTTTCCATTCTTGCCATATTAAATTCAAATATACAGTAATAAGAATCAAGAAACGATTGCGTAACGATGCACACGGTCTTCTTACTCTCGCGAATAGCGTTCGTTATATTTACGGTAATGTCTTCACCAGGAAGAAAGTCTCGTTGATGGATACACAGTTTCATGTCACATGCTTGTTCAATGTTTGGGATCCATTCATTTATGATAAAATCACGTTCGTTGTCAGAATAGGAGACAAAGGCGTTAAATGTGTATACTTCGTCCATTTCGACTGGTTTATAACGGTAATATTTACTTTTTGTCGTGTAATACATATATCGTAGTGTCCAGCGATGTCGATAAATTAAGCCAGAACATAGAATTAAAATTGCTGCAAATATTCCAACGGACACACACACTATCAATGTCGTATATGTGGAACATTCCTTTTGGATTTGGTTAACCGTTTCTTTTAACGATGTTAGGTTAGCAATATTACCATTTTCAAATTTGCACATGTAGCGTTCCTGGTTCAAAAACTGCTTATTGTGATCTAACACCCAGCGGAGGAATTTAACCGTATTACAACTACACTGCAATATATTATTAGTCAGATCTATTTTTAGATTTGTAGTTTTGAAAAGAGTAGTAAAAGCATTCATAATTGTCTCATTGAAATGTGTGATTGAATTATCCGATAAATCTAAAATTTGAATTGACAATAAATGTGAAGTGTCAAATGTTATGTCTATTAAATAGTTATGACTTAAATTAATTGCTTTTAGACGGACGTTGTTATGGAATATTGGAAATGTCAAATAATGAATGTTGTTCATTGAAAGATCTATGCTTTGCAAATCTGTCTTTGCAGAGAGCATATATGAATCGACTGCAAGAAATTTTCCTAAAGAATTATTTCGAAGGTTCAAGCTTAGTAAATAGGGCATATAAATTGATAACTGTCTCAATCCATCACTTGAAAAATCCAAATATCGAAGCGAAGGTGGAAGATATTCGGAAGAAGAAGCCATATATGATGTCGTCAACATGTTGTCTGTTATATGTAAACTCCTTATACTGGTGTTATTTAAGTAGTAAAAAACATCGTATGGAAATATGACTGCTGTAAAAAATGTGCGTTCCAGTATCAAAGTATCTATAGGGGTTGTCTGTAAATCTCGAATTATGTTGTCGACTTGAGCGGAATTACGTTGTTTTCGAAAATGTATTTTCAGAAACTTCAGACTGTGCATATTGCTAAAAGCATCGCGAATAATAATTGATATAGGACAACTTGAAAAATCGATGTGTTCTAATTGGTCTATATGCACAAAAGACATACTTCCTAACATATAAACAGTACAAAAGCCTGAAACTAGTCGTTTTAGGCTCCTTAGCAATGATACGCCTTCTCCAAATAGACTGCCAACATATGGTTCCCTGATGTCAATCTCCAGAGTTTCTAAGGCACGAAGATCACGAATTATTTTGCCCTGACTTTTTTTAGGAAATGCATTATGTTTTACATTTAAATACAACAATGAGACCAACGGTTTGAATATTCCCTCAGGTAAATCAATCACGTAAATATCATTGTTTTCAAAAATAAGTCGTTGTAGGTGATTTAGACCTTCAAAAGCATATCGTCCTACCCTCTCTGTCTGAAGATTATTTCCAGTCAAATCGAGATCTGTGAGATTTGCAAGGTTGTAAAATGAATAGTCCTTAATATACTGAATCGAATTATTACCCAAATTTAGGGTTTTGACATTAGATGGTAGGTGTGGAATATCGTTCATTTCTAGATTTGAGCAATCAACATATAAAAACTCCTTTCCATTTTTGCATTGGCATTTGAGGTCAAATGGACATTGATGAAAGTATGTTAGGTTGTTCATACACGTTGTTATTCTACATGATATAGACAAAATTAAAACTTCTAGTATATACTTCATTGTTCCAAATAGTCTTTTAACTACAAATAAAACAAATAAATATATTTATACTACAATAACTTAATAGCACAACTATTGCACAAATAATGCGTTGTTTAAAGACGGACATTATAAAATTTGAATAAAAGGCGGAACCGCTTTATAAGGAAATCAAAATCGGAGTCCTGAAGGAAAATAATCAACCACGACAAACACGCAGACAAGGAGTATATCAACCTATCCTGAATTGTAGACGACCCCTTAAGCAGATACTGAAATATAAAATGGAATTGATGTGAATTGATTGTTATTGAAACAATTATTCATCAGGGTTCAAATATTTCGCAACTACTACTGATTACCAAGGTAATGAATCGAAATAGGCACATACAAAATGTGGTTGGGTTAAAGAAGTTTGTTAGCGCTAAATTCTCAGTTATCCTTGGACAGTAGTGTTACATCATTACAAACCGAAAAATTAATTAAAATGAGCATATGACTTAAGATTGAATCAAAGCAAAACCACACACAACAGAATTGTAAAAGATTGTTTAAAGCTTTATAATAAATATCTTACAATGAATGTAGAAATGAGATCACTGTTATTTTCTATATACGTCTACTTTCAAGGAGAAGAACTGAAATAGTTTGTCGGCATTCTTGAAAGGCCTTATTGATATCAGCCTTTGATTTCAACCCCATAAATCTTCGACAAGAAATGTAGGTGTAGGAGTGCCCTCAATGCTATTATGCAATGTTCAAAATAAATGTATCCCAACGAGAAATAACTCTGCTAAAAAAATAGATCAGCACTGATTTTCAAATTCATACCTGAGACATTGCTGATATAAGCATTTGATATCAACTCCATAAAAAACGTACAGAAAGATTCTAGAGTGCTTATAATGTGATTTTCTGTATAATATATATTTCCAGGGAACATAAGTCTTTAAAAAAATGATTGGGTTTAAACTTGTACGAAACATTGCGAATATAAACGTTTGATATAAATTTCCAAAAAAATCTGACAAGACTGATAACCGCGAGAGCGCATACATGACCAGACAGATGGGTGGACGAACGGACACCCAGTATTCATATGCCCTCGTGACGTGTTGAGCGACAAAGTAAAACTTGTTTACAAATATCGAAATATGGCAGGTTATTCATGACAAAGAAACATCTTTTCGTTAATTTTACAATTTAAAAAGCATTCTTACATCTCTTTGCGTATAACGATTACCATCGGAATAATTTCCTGTAATTTTGTACTTCCTGTAACGTTATGTAAATTTCATATCTATTTCCTTGACTATAAGCTTTTTTTTAAAATGAATTTGAGGACGTGACTAATGACAACACAATTATTTTTAGGCAACACATAGATCAAATCTCTGTTTTGAATATTTTAATTTATGATATTGAGGTGATATGTTTTGATCCAAAGGGTTGACTGTGGTAATATGAACATCCTTTGTTCTCTTCCGAAATGCAGTTTAGTTGTGCGGTATTTATAAATACGAAGCCAAACCTGGTTAGAATGGGAACGTTTGCGTTTGTTTGTACTGTATTCCTGTCACGTAGTGTTGTCATTTAAGCGGTATGTTAACATGAGCAGGAAGTTGATTTTGATTTAATGCATTGATTTGTGTTTATCGCCACTTTTATGCGGTCAGTGTTTTTTTGTTTGGTTGAGGAGAGAACCAACGACATAAGGTAGTTAAATCGAGATCTGTGATATTTGCAAGGTTGTTAAATGCATGGTCCTTAATATACTGAATCGAATTATTATTACTCAAATCTAGGATTTTGACATTAGATGGTAGGTGTGAAATATCTTTCAATTCTAGACTTGAGCAATCAACATATAAAAACTCCTGATCATTTTTGCATTGACACTTGAGGTCAAATGGACATTGATGAAAGTATGTTAGGATGTTTATAAACAATGTTATTCTAAATGATATTGACAAAATTAAAACTTCTTTTATATACTTCATTGTTCCAAATAGTAATTTGTTATTCATAACAAAGAAACATTTTTTCGTTAGTTTTACAATTTAAAAAGCATACTTACATCTCTTTGCGTATAACAATTACCATCAAAATAATTTCCTGTAATTGTGTACTTGATGTAACGTTATATTAATTTCATATCTATTTCATTGACTCTGGGTTTTTGTTTAAAAATGAATTTGAGGACGTGACTAATGACAACACAATTATTTTTTATCATTCCACTTGACATACTTGTTTTTACTTTTGAATATTTTCCTTTGTTTTACCGCTGTAACAAATCCAACACATTAATTATTGACGAGGTTCTAGATGGGTTTTACAGAATTGTGATGTGATTCCAAAAACAAGAAAAGAACAAATTAGCCGAACAATAAAAATGAATGAAGAATAAAAAAATAATCAAGATGCTCATAGAAGGTTGATGCAAAAGAAGGTTTTACATTTAATTTTGAAAAGAAAGCGATAAATCTTTAAGACAATATATTCATTCAATGAGACACTCAACTTATACATATGACGTTTTAATAATCAAAGTAAATAGTCCTAAGTTAATTTAAGGAAAGATTAATTGAAATATCACTTACGCTGTTTGTTTTATATACATGTCATCAAATTTAGAACAATATTGTTTTTATTACCACCAGGTTGAGTCTATAGTAAGCATCCTTACTTAATAGTGCATAATTTCAATCAAACAATTTTGATAACGTACTCTGTGGGCTATATTCTTAGAACTGTGGATAACATCAGAGTTCATAGGAATGATATATTACGACTTTTTTAGTATGAAATTTGTAATTTTAAACTAGAAATAAGTTTATTACTCATTAAGCCGAAGTTGAATATTTATTCTGAATCTTTATTTGCTTTTAATGCTAAGTATCATTGTAATCATTGGCTGCCTAACCTGTTGTTACCGAATATACATTTCTACCTTTTATTAACCTATCAAGAGTAATCACAAAAAACATAAGAGAGAACAATAAACTTACTTAAAATTCTCAGTATACTTAACATATAACTAAACGACAACATTTCAATAAATATTGGCAGAATTGAATAATTGGCAGCACATAGATCAAATTTCTGTTTTGAATGTTTTAATTAATGATATTGAGGTGATATGTTTTGACCCAAAGGGTTGCCTGTGGTAATATGAGCATCCCTTGTTCTCTTCCGAAATGCAGTTTAGTTGTGCAATATTTATAAATCCGAAGCCATACCTGGTTAGAATGGGAACGTTTGCGTTTGTTTGTACTGTATTCCTGTCACGTAGTGTTGTCATTTTAGCGATATTTTTAACATTGCCATATAAGCGGGACGTTTTGCTAGCCATACACCCAGGTTCAATCCACCATTTTTTTCACAAAATGACCTGTACCAAGTCGGGAATATGGCAGGTGTTATCCTACAGTCCGTATTTATGTATATTGGCGTTTGCTTTTGTTGAAGTTAAGTGTTTTTGTTGTTCCATTGTGTTTCTGTTATAGTTGATGAGTGTTCCTCGATTTAGCTTGTAACCCAGATTTGTTTTTACTTAATCGAATTATTACTATTGAGCAGCGTCGGTTGCCTGGTACAAAACTAATACATTGTATACTCATTTTCCGGTTGAATTCTAAATTTCCTTATAGTTGTTTGTCCAATCTAGATGTGTTGAGACAAATGCACACTACATACAATACATTTGGCTAATCTAAAATTATATAGACATACATTATTACAGTTCAAAAGTAACTGATGATTGTGCAATCATTGGAATAAACACATTTAACACAGCCATAAACCCATGTTAATAATAGTGATTCGAGCGTGACTGATGAGTCTCTTGTAGACAAAACGCGCGTCTGGCGCAAATACAAAATTTTAATTCTGGTATCTATGATGAGTTTATTGTATGTTAACGTTTAACAGCATAAGCTTTCATAAAACACAATGCTCGTGTGACCGGTTCTATGTTAAGAAAAAAATGATAATACATAGTTATATAAAAGATAAATAAAAAGTATTTGTATTTCAAAACATATTACACATGTTACAGGTTTATCGTTTGGAATGAATTCCTATTTAACATGTCTGCCTGCTTTTTTAAAATCAAAATCTTTGTTTTGATAGTGTTGCAATTCGCCAAATATGTTCAGCTTTTCTTGTAGCCATTCTGCCGATCTGATAATTAAACAATATCATTAGCATACATTATACAATTTAAATCGTCATCATGTACATTGACACGGTTCTTTGTCCGTGGTAAATAGTTGTTTGGTAAATCTTTAGAAATATCTTGAATAAGACAAGACTAAGGTTATCAGCTTGTTTGCCGTCAATATTTATTGGGAATAAATTACGGACTTGATTGTGAATTTTAACGCAGTTTTTACCAATTTCATACATACTCTGGACAATGTTATAAGATAAAACCCAATCTACATCTCTAGCAGCTTAAATTTGATTTCTGTATGTTTAATGAATGGCTATTATTTATTTTGAATTTATTGAACCATAAAATTAATTCTTGACTCTTCACATTGAATAATCCGCTAAGCGGATTATGTTAAATGTGAAGAGTCAAAAATTAATTTTATGGTTCAATAAATTCAAAATAAATTATTGCCATTCATTATAAATAAATTTCTATCAAAAATAAGGCCCAAAGAACTTTTTATATTATTTATATTAACAATAACAACGCACACACATGTTGGCGTATGAATACACAACGTCAGAGTGGGCGTGTCGCCATAAAAATTGACAACATTGAAAATAAAAGTAATACTTTTAACCAATCAGAAGACAGTAAATACACCAAATTCATTTATATTACAATACCAATAAGCTTCTGAGAGTTAACAAAACAGGAAAACACCCCCTTTTGTTTTACGGTAATTGTTTATGGAGCAACCATTTAACTTTAAGGGGAGCGGGGGTATGGTTTTATGTCTGATTCAGAATTTGTTTAATAGTTTTTCGACGCTATCAAACAAATTATATTTTTTTCAAAATTTACACTGCAAGGTATGGATGGGGAAAATTGAATATATTTTTTTTATTTTCTTGACCAGAATATTTGTTTTCCATAAAATTTAGATCAGAATATTTTTTTTAGGAAAAAACCTTTCCCCCATACCCCCTTTTGAAGTTAAATGGCCGTTCACTTATGAGGCAGTACGTATCAACATAAAGTCTGCTGTTCTGGCTTTCTTTGTAAATTTGATTTGACTCTCATGTAGAATACTATGTTCCTGAAGATATCGGTGTTTTAAAGTTCATACATATTATCTAAAAGCTTCTTCGTAGGAGCATTTTTTTATCTTACTTTAACTAATGTTGTCAAGCCTTATGAATTATTACACTTTAAATATGAAATGGTTATGGAAATCGTGAATAAATTTTTCCATAGTTAAGCAAGTTAGTACTAGCTAGGTATAAACTTGCATAAAACCACTTTTAATTCTTTTGTTTGTTTGTATATTTTCCATTAAGTCATTTAAGTGACAGATTTGCTGCTGACAAAAATATGCTTGACAGTTTTAATGATGCATTATCTACGGGAGACTGAGTTTATTGAATTGTACTTTTGTTGAAATCTAATTTAATAGAAAAACAACCGATATGGGATATACATCCATGACACACAATCAGTACATGCACATCACAAAACACACAAAAAGCAAGAGTCATAGCGAGGCCTTCAACAAAGTTGTTTTGTAAGGTGTCTGATGAAAGTATGTGTTAACATTAATGCTGAACTGTAAGTCCAAATATAATAAGCAGTCAATTTGTTTTACTGAACAGGCGAATAATCTTCTCTAGGAACACAGTAATTTGCAGACAATATGACAATGACAATCAGATAAAGTGGGAATAAATTTAGATACAAAAAACATAGAACATTTTTTAGGATTCCCTCCGTTACAGCAACATGATAAATAAACAACACGTGCACAATTAGAGGCATAGAATTTAAATTACCAAATGTGTCGACTATAGAATTCAGCCGTTTAAGATTCTTATTTATTTGCCAATGCAAAAATACAAAAGTTCTTTACCTCTTTCATTTACTTTTTGGTATTGACTTATTTCTTGTTAATATGTGTTAGTAAGCCGGATATGTATCATAGTTGGGGTAAATTTGGAATCATCGTTCATAATTCAATCGTTTTCAGAACATATTCTATCGTTAAAATCTCCATATAACAAAATTTCGTCAATGTTTTTATATTGAACAGTATCTTTTTCTTTGCATTGAAGTATAAAACAAGAGAATTCTTCAGTGGATTGCAGAGATAAAAAACAAAAAAATTTAGGTTGTTTTTAAAACAAAAGTTTATCTATTGATAATCCTGATTATCGTTGTTTACAATTTTGACACGAGGTTTGACATGGCTCTTTTGTAGAATTTCTTTACCCCTAAATTTTCTGTTATTATTCCAGACATTTCTACATATCAGGCAGAAGAGAAATTTATCAATACTGAAAATCGAGAAATTTGAGTCAATTGTGTTTGGCGGACACTGTCTAGTCGTGGAATTTCGAGAGAAAAAGATGCAACCCAAAAATTCTACAATTTGGTAGAGCAAGAGTGACAATATCTTATTGAACACACTGTTGTTTGGATATGGTCTTCAGATTGTTAGTAAGTGAATGTAACACTACCAAGTCTTGATTTATATATGATACATCTGTAATGACTGTTTGTTCTGAGGTGAATGCCAAGATTTTGGTGTTAATAATTTCTCCATTAATACCTGTGGTATTTGACGTACCAATTAAAAAAGTATTGGCTTGTTAGCAATGTCACTTTTAAGTTTTGCGTCAGACGAGACAGGGCAAAAGTCAGCAAGGTGGAAAAGCATCTGCGACCTAAGAGATAGATTTTCTTCTCGTTATTTCTGCATATGATATTTTACTGATATATTTAACTTCTCAATTTATTCATTTTTTGTTTGTAAGCTAGTGAATAAGAAATTGATCTCACCGTTTGTAGTAGTTTTTATTTTTATATACAAGGAGAACATCTCACATTCATCTTTTAAAAATTTCCAAACCCTAGACACCATCATTGTATTACTTTACTGTACTTAATTTCTTGTCACTTTTCATTATATCTGTGCTCTGCTTTTTTAATTGTACCAACTATATATGATTCGAGTCTCTGTAAATCTTCTTGCAAAGAGCATCGAGAGGTTTATCTATGTTGTGTTCATGTTGTGGAGATTGTTTTTCTGTATGTATTACTTGTGTATGCTGTTTAATTTTTCTAGAATACTTTTACTCATACTTTGACAAAAAATGAACAATTAAATTACCCATAATCCTTTAGAATGTGAAACGGCTAATTACAATTTATTTGAAGTATCATTTACACGATTCAAGGTCCGTTCGTTAGCAGTAGTCGTATATATTCAACTCATCTGCGCCATATGACAAATGAAATATCCCTTTTTTTTGTTAAAGAGAACAATACGGTTAATGCAAATATTACAACGGACACACACACTATCAAAGTGGTATATGTGGAACATTCCTTTTGAATTTTGTTAACCGTTTCTTTTAAAGATGTAAGGTTAGCACAATTTCCATTTTCAAATTTGCACATGTAGCGTTCCTGACGCAAAAACCGCTCATTTTGATCCAATATCCAGCGGAGGAAGTTAACAGTATTACAACTACACTGCAACATATTAGAAGTCAGAACTATTTTTAGATCTGTTGTTTTGAAAAGAGTAGTAAATGCATTCATAATTGTCTCATTGAAATGTGTGATAGAATTATCCGATAAATCTAAGATTTGAATTGACAACAAATGTGAAGTGTCAAGCGTTATGTCTATCAAATAGTTCTGACTTAATTTATTGCTGTAAAAAATGTGCGTTTCAGTATCAAAGTATCTATAGAGGTTGTCTGTAAAACTTGAAATATATGGTCGACCACAGCGGAACTATACTTCCGGTAAAGAAAATGTCATTTTAAGACTCTTATGATAGCTTTCGTTGCACTGATTCTAAAAATATATGGTTTTATATACTTTTGTCTTAAATATGGGAGACAATTTACTACTTCCGCTTAAGAAAATGTCATTTCCAGAATCATATGATAGCTTTCTTTGCACTAATTCTAAAAATATATGGTTTTATAGACTTTTGTCTTAAATATGGGAGATAATTTGCTTCTTCCGGTTAAGAAAATATCATTTTCGGTTTTATAAGATAGCTTATTTTCCACTGATTCCGACATTTTATGGTTTCTATATACTTTTCCTTCAAATAAAGGAGACAATAAGCTACTTACGGTTCAAAGAATGCAACATTCGGTGTCATCTAAATTGATATTGTATGCTGATTTTTAAAAATATATAGTTTATAGTATTTTGTCTTTGAATGAGTGCAAAAAAAGCTACTTCCGGTTCGCACCAGGTCACTTCCGGTTGATATTTATCAAGGTCTTGTGTCACCTAACCCGTTGCAAAAGACACTATGGCGTCATCATGTACCAGAATGAAGTTATATTCGATTTACCGTAAATTTCAACATTTAAGGGCCAATAACTCCTATAAGGTATAATCAGATCGCTTCGGACTAAATGTACCATTTGTTCGTCTCAACAACCTAAACATTTAGCATCAGTTCTTTTATATGTAACTTTTATAAAAGAAGATGAAGATGAAGAACAGCAATAAAAGCGCTGTTCCTTTGCTTATTGTGTGTTTTTGCTGTGCATGTACTGATTTTGTGTCATGGATGGATACGCCATACCCTTTGATTTTTTATTTATAGTATTAGATAAGATGCACACACAAGCAAAGGACAAAATTTAGAAAATGACCTGGACGTTTGACATTGACACCATTTTCATGTTTGTGTACCAAGGACCTCAAATCACTTATGGTTAATGAGTTACATCCATATATCACGTATGTCAAATACAAAAGGGGAAATAACTCTCAACGGAGTCTCAGTATCGCTTCGGTTAAAACTGACGGAAGCATCCTGATGATTTAACGAGCAATTTGGAAAAACAATTTTGTCGATTTCTTTTATGGTTGCAAAGGAGATGCACACACAGTGTAAAACAGTGTTCGGGGAGATAACTCTTACAAATAAATTAGTTCGGTTAAGCAGGGTCAAATTTAAAAGCGCATAAACTGTTCGATAACATATACCAAATATCTAAGCGACCTGTTGCGGAGAAAACAAAAATAATAATCAGAACAAATACAATAGGTCTTTTCACAAAAAAGTGGAAAGACCTAATTAAACGTGATAATGAGTTGTCAACCACCGAATTCGGATAACTAATTTTTTAAAGACAACCTTTAAACTGTAAATGGCCAGCAGCGCTAGGATCACACCAGAATTAATATGAATTTTACATTATGACTTTACAAATAATAGTTGTGTAATAATAAACTGGAAATAAGGTGCAACTCATTTCTGAATGTTTATTTAATTTTCAATCTCAAGAACATATGAAATCCTAACTTGTTGTCGTCGAGTATACAATTGTATGTTGTACATTATACTGATTTATAAATGGTAATAAGATTTATCACAAAAAGTCTGAGAGTGAAAACTACACTTAGGTCGTGTTTACAATGACCTAAACACGGTATGGTGTTGGTGTGCTCAACACTAAAACTTAACTCTACTGCATTCCAAATGACAAAGATAGAAATTTAGATTTAGATCCGGTTTTGATTACATGCAGTCGATAGTCCATGAAGACATTGTTTGGGTTCAGTGAACATAAAACTAGATATTTGAAAGGTGAATTTCATCACGAATAATTAAGGAAGAAACATCTGTTGAATAAAAAAGATATTAATCATATCATGAATAATTTCTTAAACCTATTGTATTTGTAGAAAACTCTTAATATAGCTAGACATTTTTTTTTTATTGAATAGCCTTACTAAAATGTTTTCCAAATTTAACAGACTCAACAAGAAACCGTGGCATTGGGCCATGTGCAGAGACAATTTAATGTGTACATGAAAACGTCAAAAAGGGAAATAATATGACTTATCAATTTCGTAATCTGGCGAATAAACATATTTATATCATTTCTTTTTTTTCGCCTATTGCTACGCAGATAAAGCCGGCTTTTATTACGTAACCATGAAAGCATTACATCTTTTAAAGTACTCTAAATAAGGAGAACAGTTTTCAAAAGGCACTGAACATTCACGTTATGTTAACTTTCTTGAGACAAACACATTTTTGTACTTAAGCAAAAACAAACATGTTCAATAAAAGAAAGGCAAAATGCACCAAAGGGATAATGAAACCAATTAAATAACATACAGGAACAAGAATTTATTTTTGGAAATAACTTTTTTCACTTCAGAAACAAATACTTGTTGCTTCTTCTAAAAGTAAATCTCTGATTTGTAGCAGGATACTATTTTAATTTACACAACAAAAATGGCAAAAACCTTTCATGCCACAAATGTCAAAGAATTAGAAAAGAGGGAGAGAAAATCCCTGTAAGCCATGTCTGTCTTAAAGGGAAGTTGTCGCTGTGACATCACATACATCCTGAATCAATTAATCTACATATAAGTACATATATATCGTAGTCTAGTATTCAATTAGGAAAGGAGTTCTCTGTGCCAAGGTGTTGACTTAGTGTAAAGTATATTTAGTTCTTTTTTGAGTGAACGCTTCACTATAGGCATTCACGTTGCTTAGGATTGGAGTTCATTTATAAAATGCTAGAGTTGAATGAAAATTAATTGCTCATTGTCCTAAACATATACTGTAAATTCAGAAATGTTTGCGGTGTTTTTATTATTTAGAAAAATGGTAAACGGATAGGTGTCACAAAAAATAACAAGCGGTTCCTAAGAGCCTGAATGTGCTGACCTGATAATTGTCATGTTGACATTTACTTAAACCTTTATTGCAATCAGTTATATTTGCTTTTTGTATTGGCGATAAAAGTCTCTTCCTTTCTATTTACGATTTCGAGATACTATATAGTTTTTGTTGTTTTTTTTTTTTTCACAAAAAAGCAAAAAATGGAATTAAACTAAAATCATCATTCAGGGGAAATAACTCCTATTACAATTTCGGCTATGTTGACTTATTTAAAGATCTTATTGTGCTCAGCGTTTTTTCTATTTACCGTTATATTTGTGAACATACACAATGTCCAAGGTCAAACACTTGTCTATAGTGTCTGTTGACTATTTGAACCATTTTGATTTATTTCTAGATCTTATTTTGCTGAACAATTTTGCTATATATTGTTGCTCTCTATGATTCTTTCTACACACAAAAATCATAAAATTGTAATTTCAAGGTTACTTACTACTATAAGACATCAGTTGACAATTTCTGCCATGTTGACTTAATTATTGTAGATTGTGTTTAATATTTTTGATATTTATAATTTCAGTTATCTCTATTTTTGATAGTTTCTGCAAAAGACAATAACGCCCAAGAGGATAATTAACGATTTCAACAATGCGTAAACTTTATTTTGTTAAATTTTGCTTATCATAGTTTCTCTCTATCTATTATGGCCTCTGCAAAAAAAAAATTATCATAACATGGTTATTCAGGAGCAGTAACTCCTGTAAAGAGTCATTTGACGATTTAGATCATTTTGTCTTTCTGTAGATCTTATTGTGCTTAACATCTTTGAAATTTACAATTTCTGTCCATCTTTTATGGTTTCTACTAAAACAATATAAAATGGTTAAAACTCATTTTTCAAGTGCAATAACTTCTACAAAGGGTCGCTTGACGCTTTAGTCATGTTGAGTTATTTGTAGATCTTATTCTAAAAGTTTTTTACTTTTCACAATTTCGCTCTATCTATTTTAGTTTCTGCAAAAATCTTATTTTGCTGAACATTTTTATATACTCAAGTTTTCACTATCTATATTTTCTACTAAAATGGGTAAACATCATCTTTCAACGACAATCAACTGACAATTTTGACCATGCTGACTTATTTATAAATTTTATTTTGATGAAAAAATTTCTCTCTATCTTCTATTGCTTATGCAAATAATGCAAAAAAAAAGGCGGACCGAATATTCAACGGCAACAACTACCATAAGGGTCAAGTGACGATTTTTGTGATGTCGACCCATTTGTAGATCTAACTGTTCTGGTCACTTTAACTGTTTACAATTTTTATTAATCATTAATTAAAGTTTTCAAGATAATAAGCACAGTCTTCGAAATCTGCTAAAAATTGACATTTCAGGGACAATAACTCCACAATGTATTGTTTGATTTTTCAGAACATCACACAGGAGATAGACAATGGTCAGCTTATCATTTCTATTTTGTCAGTTTTGTTAAAACTGCTTTAGTGTTTTTAGATATAAGTCAAACACTGCACTTAACCCATATGTAATATTTTGAGCAATAGCGGCAAAGTTTGTTACTGGATCAAAGCCCGGAATACAATTTCAAAACCGATTCCCTAAGGAACATTTAGGTACAGTTTGGTCTCGTCGTTTCAGAGGAGACGATTTTTTAAAAGGTTTACGACGAACGACGACGGCGACGGACGCCAAGCGATAGAAAAGGCTCTCTTGGCTTTTACAGAATCCACAGCAGTCCGTTTACAAATTACCAATTTGTAGATTTTATCTCATAAAGGAGCATAGGTCCAAGGTAATAAAAAATATACCCCTGTCTATAATACCGTATGGAAAGAGCATGTAACATTGTTCAGGACATGACAATAAGATTGAGTTTGTTAGTACACTTCTCATTTATTGTTAAAACAAAATAGATTGCACAACGTTGTTACGCGATCCCATGATCCTAAATAAAGGCAACAGTAGTATAACGCTGTTCGAAATTCATAAATCGATTGAGAAAAGAAAAAAAAACAAATCCGGGTTACAAACTAAAACTGAGGGAAACACATCAAATATAAGAGGAGAACTACGCCACAACAGAAACACAACATTAAAATGTAACACACACAGAAACGAACTATAATATAACAATAGCCATTTTCCTGACTTAGTAAAGGACATTTTAAGAACAAAATGGTGGGTTGAACCTGGTTTTGTGACTAGCCAAACCTAAAATATGTTCTCCTGATGAATCTTTGTACCGGCAAGATACATTATATACTATATAGAGTTACCAAGTAAATTTAAAAATTATAAACAAAGTGGCTATTTTGTAAAAGAGAGGCGAAATATACCAAAAGGATATTCATACTCAAAAACTGACAAAGTTAAACACGAAAGAAAGACAAACAACAATATGCAATACACAATATCGAAAACGAAAGACAGGGCAACATGAACCCCACTAAAACCCGTTGGTGATCTCAGTTGATCCGGAAAGATAAGCCGATACTGCTTCCCATATGGCACCCGTCGTATTCTCGTGTTAAGTACAAATTCCTGTTAGAGGAAAAAAGGAAGGGATCGTGGTAACGACAATTGGAACATCTCCGTCGTCATTTGTCAAACATATATTCCTTAACAAAATGAAAATGAACAATTAATGTATGATGTCACTTTGGAATCGCATGACACTTGCTACATGTATAGAAGAAGATATTTACTATATCGACTAATCTAGGTTCTCTCAGAATCCCATGACATGTGACATATCCTGACGAAGAAGAACAATACATTATTCTTATTAAAGGCTTCGAAGGGAATACACATTTGACATGACAATATAACATTATAATTTGAGATTGAAACAAATAGCATTAAATAAATTGAGTGATGTATCACTTTTGTAAGTAAATGCTTAAATAGCATAAGCTTTCATAACACACAATGCTCGTGTGACCGATTCTATGTTGAGAAAAAAAATAATAATACATAGTTATATAAAAGATAAATATAAAGTACTTGTATTTCGAAACATATTCCAGGTTTATCTTTTGGAATGAATTTCTGTTTAACATGTCTGCCTGCTTTGTTAGTGTTCACATTAAGACAGCGTGCAATTGTTGCAAAATCAGTCAAATATGTTAAGCTTTTCTTGTAGCCCTTCTTCTGATTTAGATAATAGAACAATATCATCAGCATACAGTAAACAATTTAAATCGTCATCATTAACATTGACAGGGTCCCTTGTCCGTGATAAATAGTGATAAATAGTTTGGTAAATCTTAATAAATATCTTAAATAAGGCAGGACTAAGGTTGTCACCTTGTTGACGTCAATATTTAATGGGAATAGATTACAGACTTGATTTTGAATTTTGACGCAGGATTTACCAATTTCATACATACTCTGGACCATGTTATAGAAATAAGACACAACCTACATCTCTAGTAGCTTAATTTTGATTCCTTTATGTAACAATATCAAAAGCCTGAAAGTCATCAAAACAGGCAAACAGTCTCCCTTTTGGATTACGGTTATTATTTTTAGGCAGTTACGTATCAACATATGGTCTGCTGTTCTGGCTTTCTTTGTAAATTCAATTTGACTCTCATGTATACTAATATGTTCCTGAAGATATCGGTTCAGTCGTAAACCTAAAATTCTGTTAAACAGTTCATACATATTATCTGAAAGCTTTTTAGTAGGAGCATTTTTTATCCCACTTTTACTAATGTTGTCAAGCCTGATGAATTATTACATTTTAAATGTGAAATGGAAATCGTGAATAAGTTTTTCCATAGTTAAGCAAGTTAGTACTAGCTAGGTGTAAACTAGCATCAAACCACTTTTAATTCTTTAATTTGTTTGTATATTTTCCAGTAGGTCGTTTAGGTGACAGATTTGCTGCTGACAAAAATATGTTTGATAGTTTTGAATAGCATCGTCTACGGGAGACTGAGTTTATTGAATGTACTTTTGTTGAAATCTTATATGATAGAAAAACAACCGATATGGGGTATCCATCCATGACACACAATCAGTACAATTCATGAACATCACAAAACACACAAAAAACAAAGGAACAGTGCTTTTATTGCTGTTCTTCATCTCAAAGTCACAGTGAGGCCTTCAACAATGTAGTTTGGTAAGGTGTCTGATAAAAGTATATGTTGAAATTAATGCTGAACTGTAAGTCCAAATATAGTAAGGAGTCAATTTGTTTTACTGAACACAGTATTTTGCAGACAATATGACATTCTAATGCAATTCGTTTGTAATGATAACTTTCATTGGACGTTGACAAATGTTTTGAAGGGTTAGATTCCACGTTTTACCAGTCCGTAACAAAGAAAGACACCATTTTAAATTCCGATTTTTTGGGGTAAGTAATTTCTCAAAAAATAAACAAGAAAGTCTCATTTTGAGCCTCAAAATCTTCTTTTGAATATTAAAACCATTCTGAAGCATACGAAAAGTATAAATACGTCTTATTAGCGTTTATGTTTGATATCCAGAGTATACATATGACGTCGCATTGTTTAGATGTTAAAGACGATGCAACTGTTTTGGGAATTTTTTCATTTATTTCATTTTTAAGCCAAAATATTTATTAAATGGAATCTAGTCTAATATGTGGCATTATAATGTAGATAACTGTATTGTATTTTAAGCTTGGCCTTCGTAAAACATGATTTTACTGTCGCAAATATCTGTTTACCTAGCACCGCTACGCGCAGCTAGGTAAACTCAATTTGCGACAGTAAAATCTACGTTTTACGAAGACCAAGCTTAAAGTACAATACAGTTATCTCCTAAATGACAATCAGAAAAGTGGGAATTAATCTAGATACAATAAACATAAAACATTTTCTAGGATTCCTTTCTTCACAGCAACATAATAATAAATAAACCACACGTGCACCATTAGGGGTATAGTATGTATAATTACCAAATATGTCGACTATAGAACTCAGCCGTTCAAGATTCTAATCTATTTGCTAATGCAAAAATCCAAAAGTTCTTTACCTCTTTAATTTATTCTTGTCAATATGTGTTTGTAAGCAGGATACGTTTCAGAATTTAGGTAAATTTGGAATCGTCGTTCATAATACAATCGTTTGCAGAACATATTTTTGCGTTAAATCTCCACATAGCAAAATTTCGTCAATGTTTTTATATTGAACAATATCTTTTTCTATGTATTCAAGTTGATCACAAGAGAGTTCTTGGGTATACTGTGATAAAACACGAGGTTGTAGAGTATACAAATAAAAAGGTCGTTTTTAAAACCAAAAGAGGATTTTCTGATTTTATCCATTGATAAAACTGATTATCATTGTTTTAACATTTTAACATGAGGTTTGACATGGCTCTTCTGTAAAATTGCTATACCCGCACATATGAATTAAATATTATAAATAATTAAAAAATACAAAATAGAATTGTAATAGATTTTTTATCTATTAATGAGCAGTTCATAGACAACAAGACTATAAAGAGGGGGGAAAAATAAGTAAAAAAAAAAAAAGAAAACAAACAAAACAAAACATGTGTGTGTAAATAATTCAGTGATATCTTTTGGCAGTAATTTCCATTCTAAATATACCAACGAGGCAATATATATTTTTTAATATTCCTTGTTCCTTATCATTTATCTGTTATATCAATAATTCTTAACTATTAAATTATCAATTTATGTTGAATAACCTGATATCCTGGATTAATTTAAGTTCTCAAAACTGTAATTATATAAATAGACATAAAAATAAAAAAAAAAAAAAAAAAATTCAAGTAGAGGTACTTATTTCTTGAACACTGTTGTAGTTATGTGGTCTTCAAATCGTTTGTAAATGAATGAAACACTACTAACTCTATGTTTCCATCTAATGCATCTGTAATGACCTCATTAGTTTGTTCTAAGGTGAATGCCATGATTTTGTTGGTAGAAATTGATGTTCATAATTTCTCAGCATTAATACCTTTGGTATTTGATGTACCAATTAAAAGAACTAATGGTGTGTCAGCATTGTCACGTCTAATATGTTGGTCAGACGTGATAGGACGAGTCATCAAGGTGCAAAAGCATCCGTGACCTAAGAGATTGATTTTCTTCTTGTTGTTTTTCTAATTTGGATATGATATTCTACTGATTTGATTCGAGTCTATGTAAATCTTTTTTGCGTAGAACATCGGGAGGTTGATCTAGATTGTGCTCGTGTTTTTCTGTATGTATTACTTATGTATGCTGTTTACTTTATTTTAAATACTTTTACTCATCTACAAACTCATTATAAAGGGTACACTGAACAAAGATATTACCCACAATCCTTTTAGATTGTGAAACGGCGAATTACAATTTATTTGAAGTAAAATTTACACGTTTACAGGTCCGTACTTCAGCAGTAGTTGTATACATTTAACTCATCTGCGCCATGTGACAAATGATATATCCGTAATTTATTTTTTTGTCAAAAGAGAGCAATACGGTTAATTATTATTTACACATGATCAGATAGTAAACAAGTTGTTTCAAATATTTATAACAGGAAACAATTTAAAATAAATACATGTTTTTCGAAATGACGTAATTTCGAGTTGGAGTTATATCCATTTGCCGTCATTTTGGAAGGCAAACTGGTAATTTTTGTTATCAGACTAACAAAATTAACAAAAAGCAAGCCTGATAAGAGATCCTAACACGGCCGAGGTGATTATGTTTACAAGGCTGGAACAAATTTTTGTTTGAGACCAGCAAGTTGAATTTTGTAAATTTATGAAAGAATTCGGACATATTAACTTCCAACAAGCAAAAGGTAACAACTCTAACTCAAATCAGGTCAATCGAAAACGGTTTACAGAGTGAATATGTAAATTTATCCGAGCATTTCTTTGATTTTCTCCCAAAATACAACATTTCCTTGCTGATCATGAGGATATTCTATGTATGACTGCTGTTGAACGAGTTCTAACATGACAAGAGGAAGATCTTTTGGTTGTATGTTTTCATAGAATACCAGGAATATGGTACTGCGTCCTCCTCTAGAGTAAATACTTTCCATTCTTGCCATATTAAATTCAAATATACAGTAATAAGAATCAAGAAACGATTGTGTAACGATACACACGGTCTTCTTACTCTCGCGAATAGCGTTCGTTATATTTACGGTAATGTCTTCACCAGGAAGAAAGTCTCGTTGATGGATACATAGTTTCATGCCACATGCTTGTTCAATATTTGGAATCCATTCGTTTATGATAAAATCACGTTCGTTGTCAGAATAGGAGACAAATGCGTTAAATGTAAACTTCGTCCATTTCGACTGGTTTATAACGGTAATATTTACTTCTTGTCATATAATACATATAACGTAGGGTCCAGCGATATCGATAAACTAAGCCAGAACATAAAATTAAAATTGCTGCAAATATTCCAACGGACACACACACAATCAATGTCGTATATGTGGAACATTCCTTTGGATTTGGTTAACCGTTTCTTTTAATGAAGTAAGGTTAGCAATATTTCCATTTTCAAATTTGCACATGTAGCGTTCCTGACGCAAAACCGAACATTGTGATCCAACACCCAGCGGAGGAATTTCACGGTATTACAACTACATTGCAAAATATTATTAGTCAGATCTATTTTTAAATCTGTTGTTTTGAAAAGAGCAGTAAAAGCAGTCATAATTGTCTCATTGAAATGTGTGATTGAATTATCCGATAAATCTAAAATTTGAATTGACAATAAATGTGAAGTGTCAAATGTTATGTCCATTATAGTGTTGTGACTTAAGTTTATTGCTTTAAGAAGTACGTTGTTATGGAATATTGGAAATGTCAAATAATGAATATTGTTCATTGAAAGATCTATGCTTTGTAAATCTGTCTTTGAAGAGATCATATATGAATGAACTGCAAGAAAGTCTCCCAAAGAATTATTTCGAAGATTCAAGCTTAATAAGTAGGGCATATAAATTGATAACTCTCTCAATCCATCACTTGCAAAATTCAAATGTCGAAGCGAAGGTGGAAGATATTTAAATAAATAAGTCCTATATGTAGGCGCGAACATGTTGTCTGTTATATGTAAACTCCTTATACTGGTGTTACTTAAGTAGTAGAATACATCATATGGAAACTTGACTGCCGTAAAAAATGTGCGTTTCAGTATCAAAGTATCTATAGAGGTTGTCTGTAAATCTTGAAATATATGGTCGACCACAGCGGAACTATACTGTTTTCGAAAATGCATTTTCAGAAACTTCAGACTGTGCATGTTGCTAAAAGCATCGGGTAAAATAATTGTTAAAGGACAACTTGAAATATCAATGTGTTCTAATTGCTCTATATACACAAAAGACTCACTTTGTAAGATAAAAACACCACAAAGGCCTGAAACTAGTCGTTTTAGTCTCCTAAGTAATGATACGCCTTTTCCAAATAGATTGAAACCAGATGCATATGTATTCATGATGTCAACCTCCAGAGTTTCTAAGGCATGAAGATCACAAATTATTTTTCCCTGAATATTTTTATTAATTGCATTGTGTTTTATATTCAAATACAACAATGACATCAATGGTTGGAATATCCCTTTAGGTAAATGAACCACGGAAATATCATTGTTTGCCATAGTAAGTCGTTGTAGTTGATTTAGACCTTCAAACGCATATTGTCCTATCCTCTCTGTCTGAAGTTTATTTCCAGTCAAATCGAGATCTGTGAGATTTGCAAGGTTGTCAAATGAATAGTCCTTTATATATTGAATCTTGTTGTTACTCAAATTTAGGGTTTTGACATTAGACGGTAGGCGTGGAATATCTTTCATTTCTAGACTTGAGCAATCAACATATAGAAACTCCTTTTCATTTTTGCATTGACATTTGAGGTCAAATGGACATTGATGAAAGAATGCTATGTTGTTCATACACGTTGTTATTCTACATGATATTGAAAAAAATAGAACTCGCAGTATATATTTCATTTTTCCAAATAATCTTTTAACTACAAATAAAAAAATACATATATTCAAACGACAATATTTCATTAGCGTTACACTTGCATAAGTAAGGTGTTTTTGGGAAAGTTAGTTAATTTGAATCAAAGATGGACAACTTTGAGGTAACTGCGTTGAAAAGAAATCAAAATCAGAGTTTGGAGGGCATCATTTAGCCTTGACAAATACGCAGAAAAATAGTCCATTAGCCGATCATGCTTTGCATACGACAACAAAAGGCAGATACTGCCATATATATTTGAATAGAGGTTTGATTGTCATTGACGCAACTATCCAACTGAGACCAAATAATGCGGATGTAACGACAACCACTCAATTACAGGGTCTTGACTTGCAGAGTTGGAACAGGCTCATACAGAATGTGGTGGGGTTAAAAAAATTCATGATTGCACAATCCTCTCCTAACCTGAGATAGCGGTGATACATCATAACATACAGGCAAAACAATTACAAAGAGCTCAGGCATCATATCAGGTCAAACCATAACAAGACACAACAGACACACAAAACACAAAGGTACTGATCTTAAAGTACTCACAGTTAGTAAAAACTAGTTCATACAAATATAGTCCCGCTGGTCATGTTAAAACTGGCATGGTAAGCAATAAACAACTTAGAGAGTTGTTAGCAAAAGGCCGAACAATCGTTTTCTCAAGCCAACCAACAGGAGGAAGAATTTCAGGTTGCACATGATTGGTATTGAAAATTATACCAGAAATGTGAATAGACGAAAGCTGTTCGTACATGCATTCAAAAACCGCATCCAAAATGTACGGGTTACATTGAGCACACATATTTCGAACTCTATCGAGAAGCCCGCTGTTTTGTATGCTCTAACATCTTTTAAAAAGATACTACTACTATGTTGTTGTTCCTACAGACAAATCCTCAAACAGATTTGTTTATGCAAAAATCATTGTTTTGAATGTATAACTACAAAACATGAAATTCACAGCAACAATGGACTTCCCACATTACCCCTACACCATTAAAAAATTGATCTTATTGCCGACTATACATCTTTCTAAATTTATTCCCACAAACCCTTTTTGTCTACAGGAGAAGCCTTTGTGGTGTTTATATGTTACATAAATATTATCTACATTGTATTTTAAACCAGCGAAATCAATCAGATTCGGATTCTTAAAATGTTTGAAGATGTACCGAACAATCTTCAATCACAAACTATACAACTTTACAGTTTTTGATACATTTTTATATTTTTAAACACTTTATACTTCCTTATGAATAACTGAAAGACCGACTGCATCGTCTGAGGACACTTTGATGACAAGTCTATAAATATTTTCTTTTCTTATAATAAATTTCTTTATCATATATATCGTCTTGACTTTCAAACTTTTAAGAATTCTTGTATTTGTCTTGCTTTTTTTATGATTTTTATTTTGTCCATTCAAGCCTTTAGGTTTGATTAGCGTTTGTTGTCACTAGTCTTCCACTGTTATCCGATGTCATTAGTTTGTTTGCTTACTATTTCATTAACCCCGTCTAAAACAACTGAGCAAATTGGATTTGAACATAATGCAAAATCCCCTAAAAAGTTTTAGTTTTTATATAATAATTTATTTGTTAATGTCACGGACGTAACTATGCTAACAATAATGGTACATTTTTTACTGCATCAGATGTGCATTTCGACATTCAATGTCTCGTTGGTTAAGTGCAAGGCCTAAATATTTAAAAATTAAACAAAACAGCTAAGTTTTAATGTCCCTCGCGTTGCTCCTATATTGTCTACCCTAGGTCAATAACTGATTTTAAAAAAACTTTATAATAAAAATCTAACAAGCAAATGTATGGATGATATCACTAACAAGGTTGAATTCCATATATTTTTATTTCCATGGGGCAAAACTGCTATAAACATAGTTCGTTGGAAATAATCCAAGACATTGATGACATCAGCCTTTCATATGAAATTGAACGTGGGGTTGCTTAAAATGCAATATTCAATATAAAGTCATTTCAAATAGACACAAATCCTGGAGAAAAATATAACAAAAATACCGTACTCAAAGGTAAATTCAAAACGTGGAAGTCATAAATATTGACAAAATCAAACGCTATCAATCAACGATTAATTGATCAGCTCTGATTTTCAAACTTATACCCTAGACATTGCTGATATAATCGCTTTGAGACCGTTTACAAATGTAATTTTCCATATAATTAATATTTCCATGGGCATAACTGTTTTATAAACAGTTGATCGGAACTGATTTTCGAATTTGTCCGAGGCATTGCTGACATTAACTTTTAATTTACATTTGAAAAAAAAAATGTACACTTGAGAGCGTTTACAAAAACCGACGGATTGACTGACGGACTCCTAGTATTTCTATGTGCCATGTCCCGCCCTGCCGGGGGACAACAAGAGCTGATAAAACCAAAAAGGACAAAAAGTTTAGCTACACATATTTTTACTGATATAAAGGATAACGAGAAAATAGCATTCTAGCTATCCATAATTTATACTAGACCGCAACCTAACAGTACAAAAACCCACAGAAGACATCTATACCTTATTACTCGACAAAGTGCCACTGCAAACACAATCAAACTCTCAGTTGCATGAACTAGTAAAACATTGTCACAAATTTGGGACAAATTGCAGCTTATTCATGACGAACAGCCATTTTTTCGTTATCTTTGCAATTAAAATGTAATTAAAACGAATACTTACATCTCTATACATGTAACGATTAACATCAACATAATTTAATTCAATCATGTACCTCATGTAACGTTATATGAAGTTAGTTTTTATTTCCTTGATTATGGGTGTTTCCATAGAATGAAGTTAAGGAAGGCTTCCTTATACTAATTACATACAAATAATTTTTATCATTCATATAAAATTAAATATTTTTACATGATTTATTTTTATTGGAATGTTTAACTTTTATTTACCTTTCAACAAAGTTATAGTATAAGAGGGTCTGGATGGGTTTTAATGAATAGAGAATAATTAGTAAATGAAAAGAATAGAAAAAGGACCAAACAATAAAGAATAGAAAGAAATAGTACAAAAATGAAAGAAAAAAATGATCTAAAAATTAAAGAAATGAAGGATCCGCCCCCATCCATATGTTTATAGAAGGTTCATGAATAAAGATTATATATTTAATCAATAAGTATAAAGCATTTAATCCAAATTTCGTTTTTATTGGCGTGTTACAATTCGTTGTAAATGGCACATAGTTATTGTACGGAAGGACTATTTGAAAAATTACATACCCTTTTTATATATCAAATCAAAATTAGAACTTTGCTTTATTGTTGTTATAGCCACTAGGTATCGACCGGAGTAACCATCCCACCTTAGTGGTATATGATAATATACAACGACTCAAGTTGCAATATATTGCAATCACTCAAATTGGAAACATACTCATTCTCTAAACTGCAAGAGGCTAACAGCTTTAGGCTTCATTGGAATTTGTATGAATAATATCTTATTGCTTACTTTTCAAGTTGAGTTTTGAAATAAAAAAAACTGGCAAAAAGGCTGCAACTCGTTAAGCCAAAGATGAACAAATTATTTCTGATTGTTCATTTTGTTTCCATGCTCATAAAAGTTTGGCTTCCTAACCTGTTGTCATCGAATATAAATGTTTAACTTAAAATGATTGATTAGTGGTAATTAGATGTATCACAAAAGGATTGAAAATTAAGAAATACATCTATTCCGTGCGTGTTTACATTGAGCTTAACTCGATGTGGTGTAGGTGATAATAACACTTAAAATAAACTCGACTACATCCTTATTGATATCATATTTTAAATTAGGTTTTGTCAACCAGTTCTGTTCGACATGTTTTGTACCTTTTGATTTGGCCTATGTCCCACCCATAATAAAGTGTTTTGATATTAATGCAGGTTAAACTTTATGGCTTTAAAAGTTTTTCTGCAGTAGATTGTTTGGCATTTCAGTATATGAAAAACATTAATGGCGTGAATCTGTCTGCCATGGCATTCTACAACATGATTAGCAGTTAAAACTGAGGCCGTAAACATGTGTCGCAAATGACGTCGTGTAATAAAATGTTATAGACTAGGCGTTGTCACTACATATGGATCTTGTCATGGGTGTTCATCAACAAATCCCGTCTGCCTGTACTATTATTGTAAAGACAGTACGAGGAGTTTCTGATGTGAAGTTGTCTAACAGCACATTCACGTATTTCTGTCTGATTTATTTCTCACGGCCTGATTCAGATTGTCATTGCTAAGTCTCAAGAATATGGAAGTGCAACATTTTTTTACTGATTTAGGTGTGGATATGGAATGAAAGTATTGTTTCAAGAAGAAAGAAACCTTTAAAAAAGCATTTATGGGTTTCAAATATCGCTTTACGAAATTTGTGCGACTTCAATATTTCGGTATGTTCAATAACTTTAGGTCAGTCAGGTATTGAATTTTCTTAAACAGAGAGAAGTATGCATGACCTATAATTGTTTACTTTTACAAATAGTGCCTTGGATGGAGAGTTGTCTCACTGGCACTCATACCACATCTTCTTATATCTATGTATGGTAAGCATGAATATTAGTTAAATAAGGATCAATAATGATTTGGTAAAACAAAATGTGTGTCGCGTTTTAAAGTCCATCAGTATATGTTTTTCAAATAAGGTTTTGGGACAGATTGTGAGGCTCACTCAATATATTTAAATGTAATATATTACAACTTTGGTTTAATGTAAGTCACAGTATTGATTTCACTATACAAAGCAATAGTGATCACCTCTACACGATTTGACTGAAACCATAAATAAGTTAATTTAAGAGTTATAAAGATGATTCTATGAACCGTTGATGTGTTGGGGATTTATCCTGAACACAGTAATGTGGAGAGAGAAACTTAAACGCGAGGCTAGTACTGATTGTATTTGAATGCTCTACGAGTGTTTTATTCTAATATGACGCTCTTATTTCGGTCTCTAAACAAATCCTTATTTCTATTACAACAACATATGGAGTCTACACATACTTGATGTCACAACTAAGGAATTTCGATACAGGTCCAGGGTAAATAACTATAACTCCAATAATAAACACCCAAGGAGCTTGTTAGCCGTTACGGAATATATTTATTCCACAGATGACAACGGATGAGTTTTCCAAATGGTTACCACAATCCCGTCCTCTTTTCCTCGAATGTGACTAACCGTATTTTACTTATCACCGGGTTTTTACCTACATTAGCAACAAAACGATTGCGACATGTGCAGAATAATCTGTGTATCCCATTGGTGTCTTCGACCTCTTTTTTAAAGTTTCGTTGTATGATTTGTTTTTATAATTACGTTTCCATAAAGGAATCTTATCACATGACTTCAGATATGAAACTTTAATAATTGCACATAACTACAAAATATAATCATACCCATAATAAATCTATTGTTTGTTTTTTTAAATTGAAACAGAAGACAAAATACGTTTTTATCACCAATTTTTTATCCTTAAAAAAAAAAAAAAAAACTCACAACAAAAGACTACTGATAGAATATTACATGAATGGTGGTACAAGAAAATTGTGAAACTGCTAAACAAAGGTCGGCAACTTTATCTTATTTTTATGTTACACGAAAATTCACTCAAGTGTTGAAATGAAAGAGTACGGCTGACATTTTATTTTATTTTTCGCTCATGCACATTTATCAAACATTTTAATAAGACCAATCCTGAAAATATATTACTAAAAATCCTCATTGAAAATATCAACGGTGCACGAGTATTTAAAAAAAAAAAAAAAACAAAACAAAAGAATTACCAATTTGGAATCTCTTTTTTTTCTGGAAAGCAGGCACGATTAATTGACTCTCCGTTTTCAATTTTCCTTGGAGTTCGGTATTTCTGTAAGTTTACCTTTTAGATATGTTTTATTTTACGATATTTCAATTGACAAAACAATTCCCTTAGATTCCGACATTAGTTTTATTTTAACTACGCCAGAGATCAAAAGTAGTTGCAATGATATCAAACCTTTGTTTCTCTGGTAAGAAAAATACATACATAACACGAAACGTTCACCGCATAATTGATGCCCATATATATCATTTATGATAAAGAATATTTCGTTTTAAAACGCCTATATATGATGTCCGGAAGAACTACAGAAATAATTCTTGTTTTTTTATGATGAAGGATACAAAAACGGCACGATACTAGCAAATACCATTTATAAGAAAAACTAACATCACAATGACAAAATGAACAAGGAGCACACGCTGAAATTTCTCGCCTGCTTTTCTGATCATTGATTTTATGTTGATAGTCCTAAATATAAGCTTTACTACAAGTATCACATAAACTTAACATGATCCAAGAAAATGAGGCCAAGGTCTGATAAACCAAACCGGGAATGCATGTACACCTTACAATCATTCCATACACATATTTGACCTATTGCTTATAGTTTCTAAGAAACAAACTTCACCAGGCAAATTGAACATTGATCAATGAACCATGAAAATGAGGTCAAGATCAGATGAACCATGCTAGACAGACATGTACACCTTACAATCAATCTATGCATTAAATATAGTAAACCTACTGCTTATAGCATCTAAGAAACAAACTTAACCATGAAAATTTAACATTCACCAATGAACCATGAAAATTAGGTCAAGGTCAGGTGATACATGTACCTGCCAGATAGAGATATACACCTCACAATCATTCCATACACCTAATATAGTTGACCTTTTGCTTATAGTTTAAGAAAACAGACCAAAACACAAAAAGTTAACACTGAGCAATGAACCGTAAAATGAGGTCAAGGTCATATAAAACCTGCCAGATTGACTTGTGTATCGTAATATATGTCCATGCACAAAACAAAGTTGACCTATTGCATGAAGTATTAGAAAAAAAAAAAAACATAAAAACTTAACTATAACCACTGAACCGTGAAAATGAGGTCAAGATCAGATGACACCTGCCAGTTGGACATGTACACCTTACAATCATTCCATACACCAAATATAGTAGACCTATTGCTTATAGTATCTGATATATGGACTTGACCACGAAAACTTAACCTTGTTCACTAATCCATGCAATTAGATCGAGGTCAGAAGAAAACTGTCTGGCAAAATGAGGACCTTTAAATGTACGCACATACTAAATATAGTTATCCTTTTACCCATAATAAGAGAGAAATTAACATTACAAAACATCTTAACTTTTTCAAGTAGTCACTGAACCATGAAAACGAGGTCAAGGACAATATATGACAGACGGAAACTTCATAACATAAGGCATCTATGTACAAAGTATGAAGCATCAAGGTCTTCCACCGTCTAGAATATAAAGTTTTAAGTAGTTAGTTAACGCCTTCGCCGATGCCGCCGGGTCATTATCCCTATGTCGAGCTTTCTGCAACAGAAGTCGCAGCCTTGACAAAACCACGAAAATATAAACAATATTGAACTGTCAACACACAGGACACTGCACAGAAAACATAAGATGGAGCAGCAAGAACATTACAAACAAAATAAACGCGGGATTTACTCCTCCATATATCTTCATCAATGCATATTTTGGGGTTTTCTTATCATTCACCTTTTAAGGATCATATACTGTTTCTAGCATGAAATATTGATATTTGTAGACCTAGACATGTCAAAATTGAGAAGTTCGTTTGAAATATAGTTTTCTTGCTTGAATTTGTCGTTGGTTACGTAGCTAAGTTTATCTTTAAAACTGTCGTCCATTTTTCTCAGTAGCGATTTATTCATCTTTGGAATTCCGAATAGAGGAATTAATGGAAAATTGCATCCCCAAAAATTCTATCGGCATCAAACAATGATTTCTCTTTATGCCCATCTCATGCATAAAAATCGATAATTTAGGTGCTACCTATTCAAACTTATCATTCAACAGTAATACACTACTTGTAAAAGCTATTTTAAATGTTAACATTGGCTGCATTAACAATTCCATTAAAATAGAACTGGAAATTAGTGGCATTTAATTACCGATGGGTATAGTGAGTCAATCAGAACTTCAAACATAACAATTCAATTTGAAATACCGTACACAATTTTGAATTTTGAATTTTGAATGTTGAAAAACGAATTAGGAATATAGGAATTGAATGTGGAATGTGGAAATTGAATGTTGAAATATGAACAATAACAAAATATTGAATAAGAAAAGTTTGAAAGTGGAATGTTGGATGCTGAAAAACGACTGTTAAATATTGAAGATTGAATTGTACGTTTAAGCTGTACTGTTAAAAATTTGAAATCGAATGTTTGAATTATAAACAAAAAGAAAGAAAGAAAAAAAAAAGCAGTTAATGTTAATATGTTGAATATTGAACCAATTTGACATCTGTTTCTTTTGACAGCTATTATCAAGCATGGCAAACTTATCCCGATTTTTGAATTTAAAACAAATAAGTTGAGATAACTATAAACTTGATTATAATTGTATGTTCGACGGTAATACTGTGAAATCGTTTAACTTGTGTTGCTAAATTTATCAAATGTTAATCAATAAACCGTTATAGTGTTATTTCCTTTCAGAACGATATGTAAAGAAGCAACTCGGATGATCCCAAGTTTCAATGAAATGTGCATTAAGGCATAAAAAACTGACTTGTGTAAGGTTTTAATTTATTCTGATTTAAATGCAAACTGCAGTTTGTTAAAACATTTTTATTTTCTAATTTTACATATAGTCATCATGTGTTGTGGGCAATTGGGTAAGAAAACGTCGTTAACACGGTTTAAATTTCGACAATAATAATGAGAAGTTCTGTTTATGTATCGCTACAACAAAGGGACAATCAGCGATATCAAACTAATAATATATTGCTCTCATAATAAGTATTTATTTATCACATTCATGTGAAGGAATATATAAAAAAAAAAAAAGGAATAAAATCTTGTTTCGTTCTTCCGTGTCTTCAAAAACACATACAATTTCATTTCCATGAGTCTAATGTAGACGAAACGTGCATCTGGCGTATCATATGCTCAGTCTTATATTTTTTAATGTGTTTGCTTCAATGTAACTGGATTAGTGAAAATTGTTTCCATGAATAATTGAGCCGTTTGGCGTGGTTAAACCTTAACGGATTAGAAAAAAAAATTTCTCACTCTAATGTGATCAGTTAAATAAGATTCTATTTCCTGAATATTAATGCAGAAAATAAAACCTTTTTGACAAGTCAGATAATGCAAATTTTACGGTTTGTCGGGTCGTAGAATACACCTTTCAACCATTCAACGTGTTAAACGACGAGAAAAAACATTAAAATATGCACTATCTATGACATATGACCAACGAAAAACAATTACACATAACTTTCTTTATTATTTTCAAAATGAACATTAACAACATTAACAACATTAACACTAATTTACTTTAGGTAAATCCAGAAAACCTTTAAGCGCTCATTAAATTCATCAAGTATTACTTTTATCTACGAGTGAAATCTTTTACCAGATAAACAGATTACTGAAACAAAATTGATTTCTTAAAATATGTGTGCATAAAGTGCAATTTTTCAACATGTTCAATTGGATCAAATATAACTCGTTAATAATTCTAACAACTAGTTCGTTCAGATCTCAACCACCTTTTGTTATAATCAGAGGAATACAAAAAGGCATACAATAATAACGGTTAAAAAACAATCAAAATATGACACATGCTCAACAACTAATTAAAAATATATCGTAGCAAAAAATGTTCGCAGTTACTGAAGTATTTTAATCACTTAATGTGAAGTACGCCAATATACGCTCTACTCTAGGAGACTGAACGTCGGAGAAGATTACACTCAGCAACATCATAAACAGTGCAGAATTACACGAAATTGTACATTCTCTTCAGTTAATTTGCATTTTTTTTTAATTGACTTTCAGTACAAAGAGTACCATCTACATATAGCATAATGTTTATTATTTATTTTTTTAGTATAGATAGCATTACTGATTATTAAAAGTAACTGCAATACTATTCATAGAAAGACCATATATAAGACTCTACCTTGATCTCAAATTTAAACAGTTAAAAGGTCAAATCAAACTCGTTGTTGTAGACCTTCTGGAATGTTCAACAATCAAACAGTGAACTTTGTAACATTAAGACAAACTTTAACCTTTGACTCACTTTTATTTTTTTGCAAATAAAGTTCAGAAGTATATATTTATTAAACCTTTGCTTGATTTTTTAATATGTAAAATCAGCAAAATATTTATAACAATTCCGCTGATGTGTAGTTTAGTGGCTAGAATATAAATGGGTGCAAGGAAAAAAAAAAAAAAAAAAAAAATGATGTAGCTGTCAAAAAGACAGATGTGCCTAATTTTTTCAAAGATTGTTATGATTGTTATCTAATAAATCCCTTTAAATATAATTTTATACATTCGTAAACAAATTTCGAGTTCAGTTTTTTTTTTGTATCTATCTAATGCATCTATGGAAAACATTGATCGGCAATACATTTAAAAGTTCTATTTCTGTCCAGCATTCTTAAATATATTAGGACTAGAGAATCTCACTCATTAGGTTTTTCATACTTTCGGAGAATCTATTTATAGATAGTTAAAATTTACCAAATATAAAAATAGAAAAAATCGATCTGAAAGAAACGATTGAACCTGAAATATTAAATAGAAAAAACCTTTAACATGAACCATTATCAAATAACGTATGGATTAATATGAAAAGAAATAACACAACCCGATATATTTGTAAGTTATACATGTAAAATTTAAGATAAAATTTCAGATATGATTATGAGATTATGACGAATGTGATTATTTCAACTCTGCAATTATCATCGTAAAAGTCCCATTTACTGTCTGTCCAATCGAGTGGTATCTATGTCAAGGTGGATTTTTGTTTGTTGTTATTTTACACCCACCCCTAAAATTTTTTTTACAAGTTTTATAATGGTTTATAAAATGTTTTCATGATCACAGTAAATTTGATGTTTGTACTTTGTTTTTTAGAATAGAATTTTGTTCAGTTAATTTTTATCTCTGCAGTT